>JAHZUS010000083.1:0-74937 GCA_020496755.1 Channa maculata | reverse complement strand
CACAGCTGTCTCAGGGCCTCCTGGGGCTGTGTTTAATGTTAATTTCAACACAAGCTAATGTAGTTGACTCCAAAACAGCACAGCTGTCTCAGGGCCTCCTGGGGCTGTTGTTAAACTTAACAACTGCAATTAGGAAATCGTCTTTACATGACAAAAGTCTATCAGTCTGCAAAAATCTTTCTCCACACAGCTGTCTCAGGGCCTCCTGGGGCTGTGTTTAATGTTAATTTCAACACAAGCTAATGTAGTTGACTCCAAAACAGCACAGCTGTCTCAGGGCTTCCTGGGGGCTGTTGTTAAACTTAACCACTACAATTAGGAAATCGTTTTATCCGCGACAAAAGTCTATCAGTCTGCAAAAATCTTTGTCTACACAGCTGTCTCAGGGCCTCCTGGGGGCTGTGTTTAATGTTAATTTCAACACAAGCTAATGTAGTTGACTCCAAAACAGCACAGCTGTCTCAGGGCCTCCTGGGGGCTGTGTTTAATGTTAATTTCAACACAAGCTAATGTAGTTGACTCCAAAACAGCACAGCTGTCTCAGGGCCTCCTGGGGCTGTTGTTAAAAACCAACTGCAATTAGTCTGTCTTTAAACAAAAGTCTATCAGTCTGCAAAAATCTTTCTCCACACTGCTGTCTCAGGGCCTCCTGGGGCTGTGTTTAATGTTAATTTCAACACAAGCTAATGTAGTTGACTCCAAAACAGCACAGCTGTCTCAGGGCCTCCTGGGGGCTGTGTTTAATGTTAATTTCAACACAAGCTAATGTAGTTGACTCCAAAACAGCACAGCTGTCTCAGGGCCTCCTGGGGCTGTTGTTAAACTTAACAACTGCAATTAGGAAATCGTCTTTACACGACAAAAGTCTATCAGTCTGCAAAAAGCTAATTCTCCACACAGCTGTCTCAGGGCCTCCTGGGGGCTGTGTTTAATGTTAATTTCAACACAAGCTAATGTAGTTGACTCCAAAACAGCACAGCTGTCTCAGGGCCTCCTGGGGGCTGTGTTTAATGTTAATTTCAACACAAGCTAATGTAGTTGACTCCAAAACTTTCACAGCTGTCTCAGGGCCTCCTGGGGCTGTTGTTAAACTAACAACTGCAATTAAATTCTTTACAAGACAAAGTCTATCAGTCTGCAAAAATCTTTCTCCACACAGCTGTCTCAGGGCCTCCTGGGGCTGTGTTTAATGTTAATTTCAACACAAGCTAATGTAGTTGACTCCAAAACAGCACAGCTGTCTCAGGGCCTCCTGGGGGCTGTGTTTAATGTTAATTTCAACACAAGCTAATGTAGTTGACTCAAAACACACAGCTGTCTCAGGGCCTCCTGGGGCTGTTGTTAAACTTTAACTGCAATTAGGAAATCGTCTTTATGTGACAAAGTCTATCAGTCTGCAAAACTTTCTCCACACAGCTGTCTCAGGGCCTCCTGGGGCTGTGTTTAATGTTAATTTCAACACAAGCTAATGTAGTTGACTCCAAAACAGCACAGCTGTCTCAGGGCCTCCTGGGGCTGTTGTTAAACTTAACAACTGCAATTAGGAAATCGTCTTTACATGACAAAAGTCTATCAGTCTGCAAAAATCTTTCTCCACACAGCTGTCTCAGGGCCTCCTGGGGCTGTGTTTAATGTTAATTTCAACACAAGCTAATGTAGTTGACTCCAAAACAGCACAGCTGTCTCAGGGCCTCCTGGGGCTGTTGTTAAACTTAATTTCAACACAAGCAATGTAGTTGAAAAACAGTCTGTCTCAGGGCCTCCTGGGGGCTGTTGTTAAACAAAACTGTCTAAATCAGTCTGCAAAAATCTTTCTCCACACAGCTGTCTCAGGGCCTCCTGGGGGCTGTGTTTAATGTTAATTTCAACACAAGCTAATGTAGTTGACTCCAAAACAGCACAGCTGTCTCAGGGCCTCCTGGGGCTGTTGTTAAACTTAACCACTGCAATTAGGAAATCGTCTTTACATGCGACAAAAGTCTATCAGTCTGCAAAAATCTTTCTCCACACAGCTGTCTCAGGGCCTCCTGGGGGCTGTGTTTAATGTTAATTTCAACACAAGCTAATGTAGTTGACTCCAAAACAGCACAGCTGTCTCAGGGCCTCCTGGGGGCTGTGTTTAATGTTAATTTCAACACAAGCTAATGTAGTTGACTCCAAAACAGCACAGCTGTCTCAGGGCCTCCTGGGGCTGTTGTTAAACTTAACAACTGCAATTAGGAAATCGTCTTTACAACAAAAGTCTATCAGTCTGCAAAAATCTTTCTCCACACAGCTGTCTCAGGGCCTCCTGGGGCTGTGTTTAATGTTAATTTCAACACAAGCTAATGTAGTTGACTCCAAAACAGCACAGCTGTCTCAGGGCCTCCTGGGGCTGTTGTTAAACTTAACAACTGCAATTAGGAAATCGTCTAATGTAGTTTACTCCAAAACAACACAGCTGTCTCAGGGCCTCCTGGGGCTGTGTTTAATGTTAATTTCAACACAAGCTAATGTTTGACTCCAAACAGCTGTCTCAGGGCCTCCTGGGGCTGTGTTTAATGTTAATTTCAACACAAGCTAATGTAGTTGACTCCAAAACAGCACAGCTGTCTCAGGGCCTCCTGGGGCTGTTGTTAAACTTAACAACTGCAATTAGGAAATCGTCTTTAATGACAAAAGTCTATCAGTCTGCAAAAATCTTTCTC
Organism: Channa maculata; assembly: GCA_020496755.1. Taxonomy (NCBI): domain Eukaryota; kingdom Metazoa; phylum Chordata; class Actinopteri; order Anabantiformes; family Channidae; genus Channa; species Channa maculata. The sequence goes on along the minus strand of JAHZUS010000083.1, from coordinate 72,250 downwards.
CACACAGCTGTCTCAGGGCCTCCTGGGGCTGTGTTTAATGTTAATTTCAACACAAGCTAATGTAGTTGACTCCAAAACAGCACAGCTGTCTCAGGGCCTCCTGGGGGCTGTTGTTAAACTTAATAACTGCAATTAGGAAATCGTCTTTACCGCGACAAAAGTCTATCAGTCTGCAAAAATCTTTTTCCACACAGCTGTCTCAGGGCCTCCTGGGGGCTGTGTTTAATGTTAATTTCAACAAATGCTAATGTAGTTGACTACAAAACAGCACAGCTGTCTCAGGGCCTCCTGGGGGCTGTTGTTAAACTTAACAACTGCAATTAGGAAATCGTCTTTACACGACAAAAGTCTATCAGTCTGCAAAACTCTTTCTCCACACAGCTGTCTCAGGGCCTCCTAGGGGCTATGTTTAATGTTAATTTCAACACAAGCTAATGTAGTTGACTCCAAAACAGCACAGCTGTCTCAGGGCCTCCTGGGGGCTGTGTTTAATGTTAATTTCAACACAAGCTAATGTAGTTGACTCCAAAACAACACAGCTGTCTCAGGGCCTCCTGGGGGCTGTTGTTAAACTTAACAACTGCAATTAGGAAATCGTCTTTACATGACAAAAGTCTATCAGTCTGCAAAAATCTTTCTCCACACAGCTGTCTCAGGGCCTCCTGGGGCTGTGTTTAATGTTAATTTCAACACAAGCTAATGTAGTTGACTCCAAAACAGGGCCTCACAGCTGTCTCAGGGCCTCCTGGGGGCTGTTGTTAAACTTAACAACTGCAATTAGGAAATCGTCTTTACCGCGACAAAAGTCTATCAGTCTGCAAAAATCTTTCTCCACACAGCTGTCTCAGGGCCTCCTGGGGCTGTGTTTAATGTTAATTTCAACACAAGCTAATGTAGTTGACTCCAAAACAGCACAGCTGTCTCAGGGCCTCCTGGGGGCTGTTGTTAAACTTAACCATTGCAATTAGGAAATCGTCTTTATGTGACAAAAGTCTATCAGTCTGCAAAAATCTTTTTCCACACAGCTGTCTCAGGGCCTCCTGGGGCTGTGTTTAATGTTAATTTCAACACAAGCTAATGTAGTTGACTCCAAAACAGCACAGCTGTCTCAGGGCCTCCTGGGGCTGTTGTTAAACTTAACCACTGCAATTAGGAAATCGTCTTTACATGACAAAAGTCTATCAGTCTGCAAAAATCTTTCTCCACACAGCTGTCTCAGGGCCTCCTGGGGCTGTGTTTAATGTTAATTTCAACACAAGCTAATGTAGTTGACTCCAAAACAGCACAGCTGTCTCAGGGCCTCCTGGGGCTGTTGTTAAACTTAACAACTGCAATTAGGCTGTTGTTGTTAAACTTAACAGCTGTCTCAGGGCCTCCTGCTGTTGTTAATTAACAACTGCAATTAGAAATCGTCTTTACCGCGACAAAAGTCTATCAGTCTGCAAAAATCTTTCTCCACACAGCTGTCTCAGGGCCTCCTGGGGCTGTGTTTAATGTTAATTTCAACACAAGCTAATGTAGTTGACTCCAAAACAGCACAGCTGTCTCAGGGCCTCCTGGGGGCTGTGTTTAATGTTAATTTCAACACAAGCTAATGTAGTTGACTCCAAAACAGCACAGCTGTCTCAGGGCCTCCTGGGGCTGTTGTTAAACTTAACAACTGCAATTAGGAAATCGTCTTTACATGACAAAAGTCTATCAGTCTGCAAAAATCTTTCTCCACACAGCTGTCTCAGGGCCTCCTGGGGGCTGTGTTTAATGTTAATTTCAACACAAGCTAATGTAGTTGACTCCAAAACAGCACAGCTGTCTCAGGGCCTCCTGGGGGCTGTTGTTAAACTTAACAACTGCAATTAGGAAATCGTCTTTACCACGCGACAAAAGTCTATCAGTCTGCAAAAATCTTTCTCCACACAGCTGTCTCAGGGCCTCCTGGGGGCTGTGTTTAATGTTAATTTCAACACAAGCTAATGTAGTTGACTCCAAAACAGCACAGCTGTCTCAGGGCCTCCTGGGGGCTGTTGTTAAACTTAACAACTGCAATTAGGAAATCTCTTTACCGCGACAAAAGTCTATCAGTCTGCAAAAATCTTTCTCCACACAGCTGTCTCAGGGCCTCCTGGGGCTGTGTTTAATGTTAATTTCAACACAAGCTAATGTAGTTGACTCCAAAACAGCACAGCTGTCTCAGGGCCTCCTGGGGGCTGTGTTTAATGTTAATTTCAACACAAGCTAATGTAGTTGACTCCAAAACAGCACAGCTGTCTCAGGGCCTCCTGGGGGCTGTTGTTAAACTTAACCACTGCAATTAGGAAATCGTCTTTACATGACACAAAGTCTATCAGTCTGCAAAAATCTTTCTCCACACAGCTGTCTCAGGGCCTCCTGGGGGCTGTGTTTAATGTTAATTTCAACACAAGCTAATGTAGTTGACTCCAAAACAGCACAGCTGTCTCAGGGCCTCCTGGGGGCTGTTGTTAAACTTAACCACTGCAATTAGGAAATCGTCTTTACCGCGACAAAAGTCTATCAGTCTGCAAAATCTTTCTCCACACAGCTGTCTCAGGGCCTCCTGGGGCTGTGTTTAATGTTAATTTCAACACAAGCTAATGTAGTTGACTCCAAAACAGCACAGCTGTCTCAGGGCCTCCTGTGGCTGTTGTTAAACTAATGTAGTTGACTCCAAAACTGCAATCCTGGGGCTGTTGTCTTTACCTGCAATTAGACAAAAAGTCTATCAGTCTGCAAAAATCTTTCTCCACACAGCTGTCTCAGGGCCTCCTGGGGCTGTGTTTAATGTTAATTTCAACACAAGCTAATGTAGTTGACTCCAAAATGTAGTTGCACAGCTGTCTCAGGGCCTCCTGGGGCTGTGTTTAATGTTAATTTCAACACAAGCTAATGTAGTTGACTCCAAAACAGCACAGCTGTCTCAGGGCCTCCTGGGGCTGTTGTTAAACTTAACAACTGCAATTAGGAAATCGTCTTTACCGCGACAAAAGTCTATCAGTCTGCAAAAATCTTTCTCCACACAGCTGTCTCAGGGCCTCCTGGGGGCTGTGTTTAATGTTAATTTCAACACAAGCTAATGTAGTTGACTCCAAAACAGCACAGCTGTCTCAGGGCCTCCTGGGGGCTGTTGTTAATGTTAATTTCAACACAAGCTAATGTAGTTGACTCAAAACAGCACAGCTGTCTCAGGGCCTCCTGGGGCTGTTGTTAAACTTTGCAATTAGACAAAAGTCTATCAGTCTGCAAAAATCTTTCTCCACACAGCTGTCTCAGGGCCTCCTGGGGGCTGTGTTTAATGTTAATTTCAACACAAGCTAATGTAGTTGACTCCAAAACAGCACAGCTGTCTCAGGGCCTCCTGGGGGCTGTTGTTAAACTTAACAACTGCAATTAGGAAATCGTCTTTACATGACAAAGTCTATCAGTCTGCAAAAATCTTTCTCCACACAGCTGTCTCAGGGCCTCCTGGGGCTGTGTTTAATGTTAATTTCAACACAAGCTAATGTAGTTGACTCCAAAACAGCACAGCTGTCTCAGGGCCTCCTGGGGCTGTTGTTAAACTTAACTTTACACACACTGCAATTAGGGCCTCCTGGGGCTGTTGTTAAATTAACGTCTTTTACATGACAAAAGTCTATCAGTCTGCAAAAATCTTTCTCCACACAGCTGTCTCAGGGCCTCCTGGGGCTGTGTTTAATGTTAATTTCAACACAAGCTAATGTAGTTGACTCCAAAACAGCACAGCTGTCTCAGGGCCTCCTGGGGCTGTGTTTAATGTTAATTTCAACACAAGCTAATGTAGTTGACTCCAAAACCTCAAACTTAGCTGTCTCAGGGCCTCCTGGGGCTGTTGTTAAACTTCCTGGGGCTGTGTTTAATGTTAATTTCAACACAAGACAAATGTCTATCAGTCTGCAAAAATCTTTCTCCACACAGCTGTCTCAGGGCCTCCTGGGGCTGTGTTTAATGTTAATTTCAACACAAGCTAATGTAGTTGACTCCAAAACAGCACAGCTGTCTCAGGGCCTCCTGGGGCTGTTGTTAAACTTAACCACTGCAATTAGGAAATCGTCTTTACACACAAAAGTCTATCAGTCTGCAAAAATCTTTCTCCACACAGCTGTCTCAGGGCCTCCTGGGGCTGTGTTTAATGTTAATTTCAACACAAGCTAATGTAGTTGACTCCAAAACAGCACAGCTGTCTCAGGGCCTCCTGGGGGCTGTTGTTAAACTTAACCACTGCAATTAGGAAATCGTCTTTACCGCGACAAAAGTCTATCAGTCTGCAAAAATCAAAAGTCTATCAGTCTGCAAAAATCTTTCTCCACACAGCTGTCTCAGGGCCTCCTGGGGGCTGTGTTTAATGTTAATTTCAACACAAGCTAATGTAGTTGACTCCAAAACAGCACAGCTGTCTCAGGGCCTCCTGGGGGCTGTGTTTAATGTTAATTTCAACACAAGCTAATGTAGTTGACTCCAAAACAGCACAGCTGTCTCAGGGCCTCCTGGGGGCTGTTGTTAAACTTAACCACTGCAATTAGGAAATCGTCTTTACCGCGACAAAAGTCTATCAGTCTGCAAAAATCTTTCTCCACACAGCTGTCTCAGGGCCTCCTGGGGGCTGTGTTTAATGTTAATTTCAACACAAGCTAATGTAGTTGAAAAACAGTAGTCTCAGGGCTCTGTGTTTAATGTTAATTTCAACAGCTCCAAAACAGCACAGCTGTCTCAGGGCCTCCTGGGGCTGTTGTTAAACTTAACCACTGCAATTAGGAAATCGTCTTTACATGCGACAAAAGTCTATCAGTCTGCAAAAATCTTTCTCCACACAGCTGTCTCAGGGCCTCCTGGGGCTGTGTTTAATGTTAATTTCAACACAAGCTAATGTAGTTGACTCCAAAACAGCACAGCTGTCTCAGGGCCTCCTGGGGCTGTTGTTAAACTTAACCACTGCAATTAGGAAATCGTCTTTACGCGACAAAAGTCTATCAGTCTGCAAAAATCTTTCTCCACACAGCTGTCTCAGGGCCTCCTGGGGCTGTGTTTAATGTTAATTTCAACACAAGCTAATGTAGTTGACTCCAAAACAGCACAGCTGTCTCAGGGCCTCCTGGGGCTGTTGTTAAACTTAACAACTGCAATTAGGAAATCGTCTTTACACAGCGACAAAAGTCTATCAGTCTGCAAAAATCTTTCTCCACACAGCTGTCTCAGGGCCTCCTAGGGGCTGTGTTTAATGTTAATTTCAACACAAGCTAATGTAGTTGACTCCAAAACAGCACAGCTGTCTCAGGGCCTCCTGGGGGCTGTTGTTAAACTTAACAACTGCAATTAGGAAATCGTCTTTACTCGACAAAAGTCTATCAGTCTGCAAAAATCTTTCTCCACAGCTGTCTCAGGGCCTCCTGGGGGCTGTGTTTAATGTTAATTTCAACACAAGCTAATGTAGTTGACTCCAAAACAGCACAGCTGTCTCAGGGCCTCCTGGGGGCTGTTGTTAAACTTAACAACTGCAATTAGGAAATCGTCTTTACCGCGACAAAAGTCTATCAGTCTGCAAAAATCTTTCTCCACACAGCTGTCTCAGGGCCTCCTGGGGGCTGTGTTTAATGTTAATTTCAACACAAGCTAATGTAGTTGACTCCAAAACAGCACAGCTGTCTCAGGGCCTCCTGGGGGCTGTGTTTAATGTTAATTTCAACACAAGCTAATGTAGTTGACTCCAAAACAGCACAGCTGTCTCAGGGCCTCCTGGGGCTGTTGTTAAACTTAACCACTGCAATTAGGAAATCGTCTTTACATGACAAAAGTCTATCAGTCTGCAAAAATCTTCCTCCACACAGCTGTCTCAGGGCCTCCTGGGGCTGTGTTTAATGTTAATTTCAACACAAGCTAATGTAGTTGACTCCAAAACAGCACAGCTGTCTCAGGGCCTCCTGGGGGCTGTGTTTAATGTTAATTTCAACACAAGCTAATGTAGTTGACTCCAAAACAGCACAGCTGTCTCAGGGCCTCCTGGGGCTGTTGTTAAACTTAACAACTGCAATTAGGAAATCGTCTTTACGCGACAAAAGTCTATCAGTCTGCAAAATCTTTCTCCACACAGCTGTCTCAGGGCCTCCTGGGGGCTGTGTTTAATGTTAATTTCAACACAAGCTAATGTAGTTGACTCCAAAACAGCACAGCTGTCTCAGGGCCTCCTGGGGCTGTTGTTAAACTTAACCACTGCAATTAGGAAATCGTCTTTACGTGACAAAAGTCTATCAGTCTGCAAAAATCTTTCTCCACACAGCTGTCTCAGGGCCTCCTGGGGCTGTGTTTAATGTTAATTTCAACACAAGCTAATGTAGTTGACTCCAAAACAGCACAGCTGTCTCAGGGCCTCCTGGGGCTGTTGTTAAACTTAACAACTGCAATTAGGAAATCGTCTTTACCATGACAAAAGTCTATCAGTCTGCAAAAATCTTTCTCCACACAGCTGTCTCAGGGCCTCCTGGGGCTGTGTTTAATGTTAATTTCAACACAAGCTAATGTAGTTGACTCCAAAACAGCACAGCTGTCTCAGGGCCTCCTGGGGGCTGTGTTTAATGTTAATTTCAACACAAGCTAATGTAGTTGACTCCAAAACAGCACAGCTGTCTCAGGGCCTCCTGGGGGCTGTTGTTAAACTTAACCACTGCAATTAGGAAATCGTCTTTACAAAGTCGACAAAAGTCTATCAGTCTGCAAAAATCTTTCTCCACACAGCTGTCTCAGGGCCTCCTGGGGGCTGTGTTTAATGTTAATTTCAACACAAGCTAATGTAGTTGACTCCAAAACAGCACAGCTGTCTCAGGGCCTCCTGGGGGCTGTTGTTAAACTTAACAACTGCAATTAGGAAATCGTCTTTACCGCGACAAAAGTCTATCAGTCTGCAAAAATCTTTCTCCACACAGCTGTCTCAGGGCCTCCTGGGGCTGTGTTTAATGTTAATTTCAACACAAGCTAATGTAGTTGACTCCAAAACAGCACAGCTGTCTCAGGGCCTCCTGGGGGCTGTGTTTAATGTTAATTTCAACACAAGCTAATGTAGTTAACTCCAAAACAGCACAGCTGTCTCAGGGCCTCCTGGGGGCTGTTGTTAAAATTACAAGCTTAACTCCACACAGCTGTCTCAGGGCCTCCTGGGGCTGTGTTATTAGGAAATCGTCTTTACATGACAAAAGTCTATCAGTCTGCAAAAATCTTTCTCCACACAGCTGTCTCAGGGCCTCCTGGGGGCTGTGTTTAATGTTAATTTCAACACAAGCTAATGTAGTTGACTCCAAAACAGCACAGCTGTCTCAGGGCCTCCTGGGGGCTGTTGTTAAACTTAACCACTGCAATTAGGAAATCGTCTTTACATGCGACAAAAGTCTATCAGTCTGCAAAATCTTTCTCCACACAGCTGTCTCAGGGCCTCCTGGGGCTGTGTTTAATGTTAGAATTGTTTTACATGACAAGCTAATGTAGTTGACTCCAAAAACAGCACAGCTGTCTCAGGGCCTCCTGGGGCTGTGTTTAAGCTGTCTCAGGGCCTCCTGGGGCTGTGTTTAATGTTAATTTCAACACAAGCTAATGTAGTTGACTCCAAAACAGCACAGCTGTCTCAGGGCCTCCTTGGGGCTGTTGTTAAACTTAACAACTGCAATTAGGAAATTGTCTTTACCGTGACAAAAGTCTGTCAGTCTGCAAAAATCTTTCTCCACACAGCTGTCTCAGGGCCTCCTGGGGCTGTGTTTAATGTTAATTTCAACACAAGCTAATGTAGTTGACTCCAAAACAGCACAGCTGTCTCAGGGCCTCCTGGGGCTGTTGTTAAACTTAATTTGCAATTACAAATCTGTCTTTCCTGGGGCTGTGTTTAATGTCTATCAGTCTGCAAAAATCTTTCTCCACACAGCTGTCTCAGGGCCTCCTGGGGGCTGTTGTTAAACTTAACCACTGCAATTAGGAAATCGTCTTTACAGTGACAAAGTCTATCAGTCTGCAAAAATCTTTCTCCACACAGCTGTCTCAGGGCCTCCTGGGGCTGTGTTTAATGTTAATTTCAACACAAGCTAATGTAGTTGACTCCAAAACAGCACAGCTGTCTCAGGGCCTCCTGGGGGCTGTTGTTAAACTTAACCACTGCAAGTAGGAAATCGTCTTTACCGCGACAAAAGTCTATCAGTCTGCAAAAATCTTTCTCCACACAGCTGTCTCAGGGCCTCCTGGGGCTGTGTTTAATGTTAATTTCAACACAAGCTAATGTAGTTGACTCCAAAACAGCACAGCTGTCTCAGGGCCTCCTGGGGGCTGTGTTTAATGTTAATTTCAACACAAGCTAATGTAGTTGACTCCAAAACAGCACAGCTGTCTCAGGGCCTCCTGGGGCTGTTGTTAAACTTAACCAACTGCAATTAGGAAATCGTCTTTACCACGACAAAAGTCTATCAGTCTGCAAAAATCTTTCTCCACACAGCTGTCTCAGGGCCTCCTGGGGCTGTGTTTAATGTTAATTTCAACACAAGCTAATGTAGTTGACTCCAAAACAGTGTCTCAGGGCCTCCTGGGGCTGTTGTTAAACTTAACTTGCAACAAATTGCTTTCTATCAGTTAATCTCTGCAAAAATCTTTCTCCACACAGCTGTCTCAGGGCCTCCTGGGGCTGTGTTTAATGTTAATTTCAACACAAGCTAATGTAGTTGACTCCAAAACAGCACAGCTGTCTCAGGGCCTCCTGGGGCTGTTGTTAAACTTAACCACTGCAATTAGGAAATCGTCTTTCTATCAGTCTGCAAAAATCTTTCAACAAACAGCTGTCTCAGGGCCTCCTGGGGCTGTGTGCAATGTTAATTTCAAACAAGCTTTCTCAAACAGCACAGCTGTCTCAGGGCCTCCTGGGGCTGTGTTTAATGTTAATTTCAACACAAGCTAATGTAGTTGACTCCAAAACATCAGCTGCAAAAATCTTTCTCTCCTCCTGGGGCTGTGTTTAATGTTAATTTCAACACAAGCTAATGTAGTTGACTCCAAAACAGCACAGCTGTCTCAGGGCCTCCTGGGGCTGTTGTTAAACTTAACAACTGCAATTAGGAAATCGTCTTTACCATGACAAAAGTCTATCAGTCTGCAAAAATCTTTCTCCACACAGCTGTCTCAGGGCCTCCTGGGGCTGTGTTTAATGTTAATTTCAACACAAGCTAATGTAGTCTGAGTCTGCAAAACTTTCTCCACACAGCTGTCTCAGGGCCTCCTGGGGCTGTGTTTAATGTTAATTTCAACACAAGCTAATGTAGTTGACTCCAAAACAGCACAGCTGTCTCAGGGCCTCCTGGGGCTGTTGTTAAACTTAACAACTGCAATTAGGAAATCGTCTTTACAACACAAAAGTCTATCAGTCTGCAAAAATCTTTCTCCACACAGCTGTCTCAGGGCCTCCTGGGGCTGTGTTTAATGTTAATTTCAACACAAGCTAATGTAGTTGACTCCAAAACAGCACAGCTGTCTCAGGGCCTCCTGGGGCTGTTGTTAAACTTAACAACTGCAATTAGGAAATCGTCTTTACATGACAAAAGTCTATCAGTCTGCAAAAATCTTTCTCCACACAGCTGTCTCAGGGCCTCCTGGGGCTGTGTTTAATGTTAATTTCAACACAAGCTAATGTAGTTGACTCCAAAACAGCACAGCTGTCTCAGGGCCTCCTGGGGGCTGTGTTTAATGTTAATTTCAACACAAGCTAATGTAGTTGACTCCAAAACAGCACAGCTGTCTCAGGGCCTCCTGGGGCTGTTGTTAATGTTAATTGCAATTAGTTGAAATCAAGACTAAAGTGTATCAGTTGCAAAAATCTTTCTCCACACAGCTGTCTCAGGGCCTCCTGGGGCTGTTGTTAAACTTAACTGCAATTAGGAAATCGTCTTTACTTTCTCGCTGACAAAAGTCTATCAGTCTGCAAAAATCTTTCTCCACACAGCTGTCTCAGGGCCTCCTGGGGCTGTGTTTAATGTTAATTTCAACACAAGCTAATGTAGTTGACTCCAAAACAGCACAGCTGTCTCAGGGCCTCCTGGGGGCTGTTGTTAAACTTAACAACTGCAATTAGGAAATCGTCTTTACCGCGACAAAAGTCTATCAGTCTGCAAAAATCTTTCTCCACACAGCTGTCTCAGGGCCTCCTGGGGTGTTGTGTTTAATGTTAATTTCTCAACACAAGCTAATGTAGTTGACTCCAAAACAGCACAGCTGTCTCAGGGCCTCCTGGGGGCTGTGTTTAATGTTAATTTCAACACAAGCTAATGTAGTTGACTCCAAAACAGCACAGCTGTCTCAGGGCCTCCTGGGGGCTGTTGTTAAACTTAACCACTGCAATTAGGAAATCGTCTTTACCGCGACAAAAGTCTATCAGTCTGCAAAAATCTTTCTCCACACAGCTGTCTCAGGGCCTCCTGGGGGCTGTGTTTAATGTTAATTTCAACACAAGCTAATGTAGTTGACTCCAAAACAGCACAGCTGTCTCAGGGCCTCCTGGGGGCTGTGTTTAATGTTAATTTCAACACAAGCTAATGTAGTTGACTCCAAAACAGCACAGCTGTCTCAGGGCCTCCTGGGGGCTGTTGTTAAACTTAACCACTGCAATTAGGAAATCGTCTTTACCGACAAAAGTCTATCAGTCTGCAAAAATCTTTCTCCACACAGCTGTCTCAGGGCCTCCTGGGGGCTGTGTTTAATGTTAATTTCAACACAAGCTAATGTAGTTGACTCCAAAACACCACAGCTGTCTCAGGGCCTCCTGGGGGCTGTGTTTAATGTTAATTTCAACACAAGCTAATGTAGTTGACTCCAAAACAGCACAGCTGTCTCAGGGCCTCCTGGGGCTGTTGTTAAACTTAACCACTGCAATTAGGAAATCGTCTTTACAAGACAAAAGTCTATCAGTCTGCAAAAATCTTTCTCCACACAGCTGTCTCAGGGCCTCCTGGGGGCTGTGTTTAATGTTAATTTCAACACAAGCTAATGTAGTTGACTCCAAAACAGCACAGCTGTCTCAGGGCCTCCTGGGGGCTGTGTTTAATGTTAATTTCAACACAAGCTAATGTAGTTGACTCCAAAACAGCACAGCTGTCTCAGGGCCTCCTGGGGCTGTTGTTAAATTAACCACTGCAATTAGGAAATCGTCTAACCACTGCAATTAGGAAATCGTCTTTACATGACAAAAGTCTATCAGTCTGCAAAATCTTTCTCCACACAGCTGTCTCAGGGCCTCCTGGGGGCTGTGTTTAATGTTAATTTCAACACAAGCTAATGTAGTTGACTCCAAAACAGCACAGCTGTCTCAGGGCCTCCTGGGGGCTGTGTTTAATGTTAATTTCAACACAAGCTAATGTAGTTGACTCCAAAACAGTCAGCTGTCTCAGGGCCTCCTGGGGCTGTTGTTCAACTTAACCTGGGCAATTAGCTTTACAACATGACAAAAGTCTATCAGTCTGCAAAAATCTTTCTCCACACAGCTGTCTCAGGGCCTCCTGGGGCTGTGTTTTAACCACTGTTAAAATCGTCAACACAAGCTAATGTAGTTGACTCCAAAACAGCACAGCTGTCTCAGGGCCTCCTGGGGCTGTGTTTAATGTTAATTTCAACACAAGCTAATGTAGTTGACTCCAAAACAGCGTCTCAGCTTCTCAGGGCCTCCTGGGGCTGTTGTTAAACTTAACAAAAGTCTATCAGTCTGCAAAAATCTTTCTCCACACAGCTGTCTCAGGGCCTCCTGGGGGCTGTGTTTAATGTTAATTTCAACACAAGCTAATGTAGTTGACTCCAAAACAGCACAGCTGTCTCAGGGCCTCCTGGGGGCTGTTGTTAAACTTAACCATTGCAATTAGGAAATCGTCTTTATTGTGACAAAAGTTATTCAGTCTGCAAAAATCTTTCTCCACACAGCTGTCTCAGGGCCTCCTGGGGGCTGTGTTTAATGTTAATTTCAACACAAGCTAATGTAGTTGACTCCAAAACAGCACAGCTGTCTCAGGGCCTCCTGGGGGCTGTTGTTAAACTTAACCACTGCAATTAGGAACTCGTCTTTACCGACAAAAGTCTATCAGTCTGCAAAAATCTTTCTCCACACAGCTGTCTCAGGGCCTCCTGGGGCTGTGTTTAATGTTAATTTCAACACAAGCTAATGTAGTTGACTCCAAAACAGTCTACACACATGTCTCAGGGCCTCCTGGGGCTGTTGTTAAACTCAACACAGCTGTCTCAGGGCCTCCTGGGGCTGTGTTTAATGTTAATTTCAACACAAGCTAATGTAGTTGACTCCAAAACAGCACAGCTGTCTCAGGGCCTCCTGGGGCTGTTGTTAAACTTAACAACTGCAATTAGGAAATCGTCTTTACATGACAAAAGTCTATCAGTCTGCAAAATCTTTCTCCACACAGCTGTCTCAGGGCCTCCTGGGGCTGTGTTTAATGTTAATTTCAACACAAGCTAATGTAGTTGACTCCAAAACTTTCACAGCTGTCTCAGGGCCTCCTGGGGCTGTGTTTAATGTTAATTTCAACACAAGCTAATGTACAAAAGTTGACTCTGCAAAACAGCACAGCTGTCTCAGGGCCTCCTGGGGGCTGTGTTTAATTTTAATTACAACACAAGCTAATGTAGTTGACTCCAAAACAGCACAGTTGTCTCAGGGCCTCCTGGGGCTGTTGTTAAACTTAACCACTGCAATTAGGAAATCGTCTTTACGTAAAAAAATCTATCAGTCTGCAAAAATCTTTCTCCACACAGCTGTCTCAGGGCCTCCTGGGGGCTGTTGTTAAACTTAACAACTGCAATTAGGAAATCGTCTTTACCGCGACAAAAGTCTATCAGTCTGCAAAAATCTTTCTCCACACAGCTGTCTCAGGGCCTCCTGGGGCTGTGTTTAATGTTAATTTCAACACAAGCTAATGTAGTTGACTCCAAAACAGCACAGCTGTCTCAGGGCCTCCTGGGGGCTGTGTTTAATGTTAATTTCAACACAAGCTAATGTAGTTGACTCCAAAACAGCACAGCTGTCTCAGGGCCTCCTGGGGGCTGTTGTTAAACTTAACCACTGCAATTAGGAAATCGTAGTTGACTCCAAACCTGCACAACAGCTGTCTCAGGGCCTCTGGGGCTGTTTTAATATCAGTCTGCAAAAATCTTTCTCCACACAGCTGTCTCAGGGCCTCCTGGGGGCTGTGTTTAATGTTAATTTCAACACAAGCTAATGTAGTTGACTCCAAAACAGCACAGCTGTCTCAGGGCCTCCTGGGGGCTGTTGTTAAACTTAACCACTGCAATTAGGAAATTGTCTTTACCACGACAAAAGTCTATCAGTTTGCAAAAATCTTTCTCCACACAGCTGTCTCAGGGCCTCCTAGGGGCTGTGTTTAATGTTAATTTCAACACAAGCTAATGTAGTTGACTCCAAAACAGCACAGCTGTCTCAGGGCCTCCTTGGGGCTGTTGTTAAACTTAACAACTGCAATTAGGAAATCTCCAAAACAGCACAGCTGTCTCAGGGCCTCCTGGGGCTGTTGTTAAACTTAACCACTGCAATTAGGAAATCGTCTTTAATGACAAAAGTCTATCAGTCTGCAAAAATCTTTCACAGCTGTCTCAGGGCCTCCTGGTGGCTGTGTTTAATGTTAATTTCAACACAAGCTAATGTAGTTGACTCCAAAACAGCACAGCTGTCTCAGGGCCTCCTGGGGGCTGTTGTTAAACTTAACAACTGCAATTAGGAAATCGTCTTTACCGCGACAAAAGTCTATCAGTCTGCAAAAATCTTTCTCCACACAGCTGTCTCAGGGCCTCCTGGGGCCTTTGTTTAATGTTAATTTCAACACAAGCTAATGTAGTTGACTCCAAACAGCACAGCTGTCTCAGGGCCTCCTGGGGGCTGTGTTTAATGTTAATTTCAACACAAGCTAATGTAGTTGACTCCAAAACAGCACAGCTGTCTCAGGGCCTCCTGGGGGCTGTTGTTAAACTTAACCACTGCAATTAGGAAATCGTCTTTACCGCGACAAAAGTCTATCAGTCTGCAAAAATCTTTCTCCACACAGCTGTCTCAGGGCCTCCTGGGGCTGTGTTTAATGTTAATTTCAACACAAGCTAATGTAGTTGACTCCAAAACAGCACAGCTGTCTCAGGGCCTCCTGGGGGCTGTGTTTAATGTTAATTTCAACACAAGCTAATGTAGTTGTTCCAAAACAGCACAGCTGTCTCAGGGCCTCCTGGGGCTGTTGTTAAACTTAACAACTGCAATTAGGAAATCAGTCTTTAGGGCCTCCTGCTGACAAAAGTCTATCAGTCTGCAAAAATCTTTCTCCACACAGCTGTCTCAGGGCCTCCTGGGGCTGTGTTTAATGTTAATTTCAACACAAGCTAATGTAGTTGACTCCAAAACAGCACAGCTGTCTCAGGGCCTCCTGGGGGCTGTTGTTAAACTTAACCACTGCAATTAGGAAATCGTCTTTACCGCGACAAAAGTCTATCAGTCTGCAAAAATCTTTCTCCACACAGCTGTCTCAGGGCCTCCTGGGGGCTGTGTTTAATGTTAATTTCAACACAAGCTAATGTAGTTGACTCCAAAACAGCACAGCTGTCTCAGGGCCTCCTGGGGCTGTTGTTAAACTTAACAACTGCAATTAGGAAATCGTCTTTACATGACAAAAGTCTATCAGTCTGCAAAAATCTTTCTCCACACAGCTGTCTCAGGGCCTCCTGGGGCTGTGTTTAATGTTAATTTCAACACAAGCTAATGTAGTTGACTCCAAAACAAACAGCTGTCTCAGGGCCTCCTGGGGCTGTGTTTAATGTTAATTTCAACACAAGCTCTCAGGGCCTCCTGGGGCTGTTGTTAAACTTAACAGTCTGCAATTAGTTGAAATCTGTCTCAGGGCCTCCTGGGGCTGTTGTTACCACTGCAATGACAAATGTCTATCAGTCTGCAAAAATCTTTCTCAAAACACACAGCTGTCTCAGGGCCTCCTGGGGCTGTGTTTAATGTTAATTTCAACACAAGCTAATGTAGTTGACTCCAAAACAGCACAGCTGTCTCAGGGCCTCCTGGGGCTGTTGTTAAACTTAACCACTGCAATTAGGAAATCGTCTTTACGCGACAAAAGTCTATCAGTCTGCAAAAATCTTTCTCCACACAGCTGTCTCAGGGCCTCCTGGGGCTGTGTTTAATGTTAATTTCAACACAAGCTAATGTGTTTCTCAGGGCCTCCTGGGGCTGTGTTTAATGTTAATCAACACAAGCTAATGTAGTTGACTCCAAAACAGCACAGCTGTCTCAGGGCCTCCTGGGGCTGTTGTTAAACTTAACAACTGCAATTAGGAAATCGTCTTTACCAAACAAAAGTCTATCAGTCTGCAAAAATCTTTCTCCACAGCTGTCTCAGGGCCTCCTGGGGCTGTGTTTAATGTTAATTTCAACACAAGCTAATGTAGTTGACTCCAAAACAGCACAGCTGTCTCAGGGCCTCCTGGGGCTGTTGTTAAACTTAACCACTGCAATTAGGAAATCGTCTTTACAACAAAAGTCTATCAGTCTGCAAAAATCTTTCTCCACACAGCTGTCTCAGGGCCTCCTGGGGCTGTGTTTAATGTTAATTTCAACACAAGCTAATGTAGTTGACTCCAAAACAGCACAGCTGTCTCAGGGCCTCCTGGGGCTGTTGTTAAACTTAACCACTGCAATTAGGAAATCGTCTTTACCTCGACAAAAGTCTATCAGTCTGCAAAAATCTTTCTCCACACAGCTGTCTCAGGGCCTCCTGGGGCTGTTGTTAATGTTAACAACACAAGCTAATGTAGTTGACTCCAAAACAGCACAGCTGTCTCAGGGCCTCCTGGGGCTGTTGTTAAACTTTAATGTCTATTTCAGTCTGACAAAAGTCTATCAGTCTCAAAAATCACACAGCTGTCTCAGGGCCTCCTGGGGCTGTGTTTAATGTTAATTTCAACACAAGCTAATGTAGTTGACTCCAAAACAGCACAGCTGTCTCAGGGCCTCCTGGGGGCTGTGTTTAATGTTAATTTCAACACAAGCTAATGTAGTTGACTCCAAAACAGCACAGCTGTCTCAGGGCCTCCTGGGGCTGTTGTTAAACTTAACCACTGCAATTAGGAAATCGTCTTTACCATGACAAAAGTCTATCAGTCTGCAAAAATCTTTCTCCACACAGCTGTCTCAGGGCCTCCTGGGGCTGTGTTTAATGTTAATTTCAACACAAGCTAATGTAGTTGACTCCAAAGGGCCTCCTGGGGCTGTTGTTAAACTTAACAACTGCAATTAGGAAATCGTCAGCAAAATCTTTGCTCCAAAACAGCACAGCTGTCTCAGGGCCTCCTGGGGCTGTGTTTAATGTTAATTTCAACACAAGCTAATGTAGTTGACTCCAAAACAGCACAGCTGTCTCAGGGCCTCCTGGGGCTGTTGTTAAACTTAACCACTGCAATTAGGAAATCGTCTTTACCGCGACAAAAGTCTATCAGTCTGCAAAAATCTTTCTCCACACAGCTGTCTCAGGGCCTCCTGGGGCTGTGTTTAATGTTAATTTCAACACAAGCTAATGTAATTTCACTCCACAAGCTGTCTCAGGGCCTCCTGTGTGTTTAAACTTACTCAATTAAAAAAAGTCTATCAGTCTGCAAAAATCTTTCTCACAGCTGTCTCAGGGCCTCCTGGGGCTGTTGTTTAATGTTGCAATTAGGAAATTTTTAACACAAAAAGTCTATCAGTCTGCAAAAAACTTTCTCACAGCTGTCTCAGGGCCTCCTGGGGCTGTTGTTAAACTTAACCACTGCAATTAGGAAATCGTCTTTACCATGACAAAAGTCTATCAGTCTGCAAAAATCTTTCTCCACACAGCTGTCTCAGGGCCTCCTGGGGCTGTGTTTAATGTTAATTTCAACACAAGCTAATGTAGTTGACTCCAAAACTTTCTCCACACAGCTGTCTCAGGGCCTCCTGGGGCTGTGTTTAATGTTAATTCTCAGGGCTAATGTCCTGCTGTCTCAGGGCCTCCTGGGGCTGTGTTTAATGTTAATTTCAACACAAGCTAATGTAGTTGACTCCAAAACAGCACAGCTGTCTCAGGGCCTCCTGGGGCTGTTGTTAAACTTAACAACTGCAATTAGGAAATCGTCTTTACTCTATGACAAAAGTCTATCAGTCTGCAAAAATCTTTCTCCACACAGCTGTCTCAGGGCCTCCTGGGGCTGTGTTTAATGTTAATTTCAACACAAGCTAATGTAGTTGACTCCAAAACAGCACAGCTGTCTCAGGGCCTCCTGGGGCTGTTGTTAAACTTAACCACTGCAATTAGGAAATCGTCTTTACAAGACAAAGTCTATCAGTCTGCAAAAATCTTTCTCCACACAGCTGTCTCAGGGCCTCCTGGGGCTGTGTTTAATGTTAATTTCAACACAAGCTAATGTAGTTGACTCCAAAACAGCACAGCTGTCTCAGGGCCTCCTGGGGCTGTTGTTAAACTTAACCACTGCAATTAAATCGTCTTTACCGCGAAAAAGTCTATCAGTCTGCAAAA
This sequence comes from Channa maculata, assembly GCA_020496755.1. Lineage (NCBI taxonomy): Eukaryota > Metazoa > Chordata > Actinopteri > Anabantiformes > Channidae > Channa > Channa maculata. The sequence continues at coordinate 54,656 of JAHZUS010000083.1, read as the reverse complement.
ATCTTTCTCCACACAGCTGTCTCAGGGCCTCCTGGGGCTGTGTTTAATGTTAATTTCAACACAAGCTAATGTAGTTGACTCCAAAACAGCACAGCTGTCTCAGGGCCTCCTGGGGCTGTTTTAATGTTAATTTCAAAAAGCTTGTAGTTGACTCCAAAACACACAGCTGTCTCAGGGCCTCCTGGGGCTGTTGTTAAACTTTAATTAGGAAATCGTCTTTACAACGACAAAAGTCTATCAGTCTGCAAAAATCTTTCTCCACACAGCTGTCTCAGGGCCTCCTGGGGCTGTGTTTAATGTTAATTTCAACACAAGCTAATGTAGTTGACTCCAAAACAGCACAGCTGTCTCAGGGCCTCCTGGGGCTGTTGTTAAACTTAACCACTGCAATTAGGAAATCGTCTTTACCGTGACAAAAGTCTATCAGTCTGCAAAAATCTTTCTCCACACAGCTGTCTGGGGCAGCTGTCTCAGGGCCTCCTGGGGCTGTGTTTAATGTTAATTTCAACACAAGCTAATGTAGTTGACTCCAAAACAGCACAGCTGTCTCAGGGCCTCCTGGGGCTGTTGTTAAACTTAACCACTGCAATTAGGAAATCGTCTTACATGCGACAAAAGTCTATCAGTCTGCAAAAATCTTTCTCCACACAGCTGTCTCAGGGCCTCCTGGGGGCTGTGTTTAATGTTAATTTCAACACAAGCTAATGTAGTTGACTCCAAAACAGCACAGCTGTCTCAGGGCCTCCTGGGGGCTGTGTTTAATGTTAATTTCAACACAAGCTAATGTAGTTGACTCCAAAACAGCACAGCTGTCTCAGGGCCTCCTGGGGCTGTTGTTAAACTTAACAACTGCAATTAGGAAATCGTCTTTACCTCCGACTGTGTCTATCAGTCTGCAAAAATCTTTCTCCACACAGCTGTCTCAGGGCCTCCTGGGGCTGTTGTTAAACTTAACCACTGCAATTAGGAAATCGCTTTATCAGTCTGCAAAATCTTTCTCCACACAGCTGTCTCAGGGCCTCCTGGGGCTGTGTTTAATGTTAATTTCAACACAAGCTAATGTAGTTGACTCCAAAACAGCACAGCTGTCTCAGGGCCTCCTGGGGGCTGTTGTTAAACTTAACCACTGCAATTAGGAAATAGTCTTTACCGCGACAAAAGTTTATCAGTCTGCAAAAATCTTTCTCCATACAGCTGTCTCAGGGCCTCCTGGGGGCTGTGTTTAATGTTAATTATAACACAAGCTAATGTAGTTGACTCCAAAACAGCACAGCTGTCTCAGGGCCTCCTGGGGGCTGTGTTTAATGTTAATTTCAACACAAGCTAATGTAGTTGACTGCAAAACTTTCTCACACAGCTGTCTCAGGGCCTCCTGGGGGGCTGTGTTTAATGTTAACAACACAAGCTAATGTAGTTGACTCTTTAACAGCACAGCTGTCTCAGGGCCTCCTGGGGCTGTGTTTAATGTTAATTTGTCAACAGCTGTCTCAGGGCCTCCTGGGGCTGTGTTTAATGTTAATTTTCTCGTCTTTAAGCTAAAAGTCTATCAGTCTGCAAAACAGCTGTCTCAGGGCCTCCTGGGGCTGTTGTTAAACTTAACCACTGCAATTAGGAAATCGTCTTTACTCCGACAAAAGTCTATCAGTCTGCAAAAATCTTTCTCCACACAGCTGTCTCAGGGCCTCCTGGGGCTGTGTTTAATGTTAATTTCAACACAAGCTAATGTAGTTGACTCCAAAACAGCACAGCTGTCTCAGGGCCTCCTGGGGCTGTTGTTAAACTTAACCACTGCAATTAGGAAATCGTCTTTACGACAAAAGTCTATCAGTCTGCAAAAATCTTTCTCCACACAGCTGTCTCAGGGCCTCCTGGGGCTGTGTTTAATGTTAATTTCAACACAAGCTAATGTAGTTGACTCCAAAACAGCACAGCTGTCTCAGGGCCTCCTGGGGCTGTTGTTAAACTTAACAACTGCAATTAGGAAATCGTCTTTACAACAGCAAAAGTCTATCAGTCTGCAAAAATCTTTCTCTTACACTGTCTCAGGGAAATCTGTCTGCAAAAATCTTTCTCCACACAGCTACCTCCTGCTGTCTCAGGGCCTCCTGTCTCAGGGCCTGTGTGTTTAATGTTAATTTCAACACAAGCTAATGTAGTTGACTCCAAAACAGCACAGCTGTCTCAGGGCCTCCTGGGGGCTGTTGTTAAACTTAACCACTGCAATTAGGAAATCGTCTTTACCGCGACAAAAGTCTATCAGTCTGCAAAAATCTTTCTCCACACAGCTGTCTCAGGGCCTCCTGGGGCTGTGTTTAATGTTAATTTCAACACAAGCTAATGTAGTTGACTCCAAAACAGCACAGCTGTCTCAGGGCCTCCTGGGGCTGTGTGTTAATTTCAACACAAGTTAAACTGTCTCAACCACTGCAATTAGGAAATCGTCTTTAAAGTCTATCAGTCTGACAAAAGTCTATCAGTCTGCAAAAATCTTTCTCCACACAGCTGTCTCAGGGCCTCCTGGGGGCTGTGTTTAATGTTAATTTCAACACAAGCTAATGTAGTTGACTCCAAAACAGCACAGCTGTCTCAGGGCCTCCTGGGGGCTGTTGTTAAACTTAACCACTGCAATTAGGAAATCGTCTTTACCGCGACAAAAGTCTATCAGTCTGCAAAAATCTTTCTCCACACAGCTGTCTCAGGGCCTCCTGGGGCTGTGTTTAATGTTAATTTCAACACAAGCTAATGTAGTTGACTCCAAAACAGCACAGCTGTCTCAGGGCCTCCTGGGGGCTGTGTTTAATGTTAATTTCAACACAAGCTAATGTAGTTGACTCCAAAACAGCACAGCTGTCTCAGGGCCTCCTGGGGCTGTTGTTAAAAACACTGCAATTAGGAAATCGTCTTTACAGCTGTCTGCAAAATCTTTCTCCACACAGGTCTCAGGGCCTCCTGGGGCTGTTGTTAAACTTAACCACAACTTTACAAGACAAAAGTCTAGTTGAAGTCTGCAAAATCTTTCTCCACACAGCTGTCTCAGGGCCTCCTGGGGGCTGTGTTTAATGTTAATTTCAACACAAGCTAATGTAGTTGACTCCAAAACAGCACAGCTGTCTCAGGGCCTCCTGGGGGCTGTTGTTAAACTTAACCACTGCAATTAGGAAATCGTCTTTACCGACGTTGACAAAAGTCTATCAGTCTGCAAAAATCTTTCTCCACAGCTGTCTCAGGGCCTCCTGGGGCTGTGTTTAATGTTAATTTCAACACAAGCTAATGTAGTTGACTCCAAAACAGCACAGCTGTCTCAGGGCCTCCTGGGGCTGTTGTTAAACTTAACCACTGCAATTAGGAAATCGTCTTTACCGACAAAAGTCTATCAGTCTGCAAAAATCTTTCTCCACACAGCTGTCTCAGGGCCTCCTGGGGCTGTGTTTAATGTTAATTTCAACACAAGCTAATGTAGTTGACTCCAAAACAGCACAGCTGTCTCAGGGCCTCCTGGGGCTGTGTTTAATGTTGTTAAAACTTAACCACTGCAATTAGGAAATCGTCTTTACCGCGACAAAAGTCTATCAGTCTGCAAAAATCTTTCTCCACACATGTCTCAGGGCCTCCTGGGGCTGTGTTTAATGTTAATTTCAACACAAGCTAATGTAGTTGACTCCAAAACACACAGCTGTCTCAGGGCCTCCTGGGGCTGTTGTTAAACTTAACCACTGCAATTAGGAAATCGTCTTTACATGACAAAAGTCTATCAGTCTGCAAAAATCTTTCTCCACACAGCTGTCTCAGGGCCTCCTGGGGGCTGTGTTTAATGTTAATTTCAACACAAGCTAATGTAGTTGACTCCAAAACAGCACAGCTGTCTCAGGGCCTCCTGGGGGCTGTGTTTAATGTTAATTTCAACACAAGCTAATGTAGTTGACTCCAAAACAGCACAGCTGTCTCAGGGCCTCCTGGGGGCTGTTGTTAAACTTAACCACTGCAATTAGGAAATCGTCTTTACCGCGACAAAAGTCTATCAGTCTGCAAAAATCTTTCTCCACACAGCTGTCTCAGGGCCTCCTGGGGCTGTGTTTAATGTTAATTTCAACACAAGCTAATGTAGTTGACTCCAAAACAGCACAGCTGTCTCAGGGCCTCCTGGGGCTGTTGTTAAACTTAACACAAGCTGCAATTACAAAATAGGGCCTCCTGGGGCTGTTGTTAAACTTAACCACTAATTAGTCTGCAAAAATCTATCAGTCTCAAAAATCAGCTGTCTCAGGGCCTCCTGGGGCTGTTTTAATGTTTCAACACAAGTCTATCAATTAGGAAATCAGCTGTCTCAGGCCTCCTGGGTGTATCAGTCTCAACAAAAATCACACAGCTGTCTCAGGGCCTCCTGGGGCTGTGTTTAATGTTAATTTCAACACAAGCTAATGTAGTTGACTCCAAAACAGCACAGCTGTCTCAGGGCCTCCTGGGGGCTGTTGTTAAACTTAACCACTGCAATTAGGAAATCGTCTTTACCGCGACAAAAGTCTATCAGTCTGCAAAAATCTTTCTCCACACAGCTGTCTCAGGGCCTCCTGGGGGCTGTGTTTAATGTTAATTTCAACACAAGCTAATGTAGTTGACTCCAAAACAGCACAGCTGTCTCAGGGCCTCCTGGGGCTGTTGTTAAACTTAACAACTGCAATTAGGAAATCGTCTTTACCGACAAAAGTCTATCAGTCTGCAAAAATTTTTCTCACACAGCTGTCTCAGGGCCTCCTGGGGGCTGTGTTTAATGTTAATTTCAACACAAGCTAATGTAGTTGACTCCAAAACAGCACAGCTGTCTCAGGGCCTCCTGGGGGCTGTGTTTAATGTTAATTTCAACACAAGCTAATGTAGTTGACTCCAAAACAGCACAGCTGTCTCAGGGCCTCCTGGGGCTGTTGTTAAACTTAACCACTGCAATTAGGAAATCGTCTTTACATGACAAAAATCTATCAGTCTGCAAAAATCTTTCTCCACACAGCTGTCTCAGGGCCTCCTGGGGGCTGTGTTTAATGTTAATTTCAACACAAGCTAATGTAGTTGACTCCAAAACAGCACAGCTGTCTCAGGGCCTCCTGGGGCTGTTGTTAAACTTAACCAATTGCAATTAGGAAATCGTCTTTACCAGTTGAAGTCTATCAGTCTGCAAAAATCTTTCTCCACACAGCTGTCTCAGGGCCTCCTGGGGCTGTGTTTAATGTTAATTTCAACACAAGCTAATGTAGTTGACTCAAAACAGCACAGCTGTCTCAGGGCCTCCTGGGGCTGTTGTTAAACTTAACAACTGCAATTAGGAAATCGTCTTTACAAGACAAATGTCTATCAGTCTGCAAAAATCTTTCTCACAGCTGTCTCAGGGCCTCCTGGGGCTGTGTTTAATGTTAATTTCAACACAAGCTAATGTAGTTGACTCCAAAACAGCACAGCTGTCTCAGGGCCTCCTGGGGGCTGTGTTTAATGTTAATTTCAACACAAGCTAATGTAGTTGACTCCAAAACAGCACAGCTGTCTCAGGGCCTCCTGGGGCTGTGTTAAATCTTAACTGCAATTAGGAAATCGTCTTTACATGACAAAAGTCTATCAGTCTGCAAAAATCTTTCTCCACACAGCTGTCTCAGGGCCTCCTGGGGCTGTTGTTAATGTTAACCACTCAACACAAATCGTCTTTAGTTGACTGCAAAAGCTTTCAGCTGTCTCAGGGCCTCCTGGGGCTGTGTTTAATGTTAATTTCAACACAAGCTGTCTCAAAACAGGCTGTCTCAGGGCCTCCTGGGGCTGTTGTTAAACTTAACCACTGCAATTAGGAAATCGTCTTTACATGACAAAAGTCTATCAGTCTAAAAATCTCAGTCTGCAAAAATCTTTTAATGTCACACAGCTGTCTCAGGGCCTCCTGGGGCTGTGTTTAATGTTAATTTCAACACAAGCTAATGTAGTTGACTCCAAAACAGCACAGCTGTCTCAGGGCCTCCTGGGGGCTGTTGTTAAACTTAACCACTGCAATTAGGAAATCGTCTTTACCGCGACAAAAGTCTATCAGTCTGCAAAAATCTTTCTCCACACAGCTGTCTCAGGGCCTCCTGGGGGCTGTGTTTAATGTTAATTTCAACACAAGCTAATGTAGTTGACTCCAAAACAGCACAGCTGTCTCAGGGCCTCCTGGGGGCTGTGTTTAATGTTAATTTCAACACAAGCTAATGTAGTTGACTCCAAAACAGCTTTGCTGTCTCAGGGCCTCCTGGGGCTGTTGCTGTCTCAGGGCCTCCTGGGGCTGTCAGTCTGCAAAAATCTTTCTCCAACAGCTGTCTCAGGGCCTCCTGGGGCTGTGTTAATTAATGCTAATTAATTTCTGTCTCAGGGCCTCCTGGGGCAAGCTAATGTAGTTGACTCCAAAACAGCACAGCTGTCTCAGGGCCTCCTGGGGGCTGTTGTTAAACTTAACCACTGCAATTAGGAAATCGTCTTTACCGCGACAAAAGTCTATCAGTCTGCAAAAATCTTTCTCCACACAGCTGTCTCAGGGCCTCCTGGGGCTGTGTTTAATGTTAATTTCAACACAAGCTAATGTAGTTGACTCCAAAACAGCACAGCTGTCTCAGGGCCTCCTGGGGGCTGTTGTTAAACTTAACCACTGCAATTAGGAAATCGTCTTTACCGCGACAAAAGTCTATCAGTCTGCAAAAATCTTTCTCCACACAGCTGTCTCAGGGCCTCCTGGGGGCTGTGTTTAATGTTAATTTCAACACAAGCTAATGTAGTTGACTCCAAAACAGCACAGCTGTCTCAGGGCCTCCTGGGGGCTGTGTTTAATGTTAATTTCAACACAAGCTAATGTAGTTGACTCCAAAACAGCACAGCTGTCTCAGGGCCTCCTGGGGGCTGTTGTTAAACTTAACCACTGCAATTAGGAAATCGTCTTTACTGCAAAACAAAAGTCTATCAGTCTGCAAAAATCTTTCTCCACACAGCTGTCTCAGGGCCTCCTGGGGCTGTGTTTAATGTTAATTTCAACACAAGCTAATGTAGTTGACTCCAAACAGCACAGCTGTCTCAGGGCCTCCTGGGGCTGTTGTTAAACTTAACCACTGCAATTAGGAAATCGTCTTTACATGTACAAAAGTCTATCAGTCTGCAAAAATCTTTCTCCACACAGCTGTCTCAGGGCCTCCTGGGGCTGTGTTTAATGTTAATTTCAACACAAGCTAATGTAGTTGACTCCAAAACAGTTGTCTCAGGGCCTCCTGGGGCTGTGTTTAATGTTAATTTCAACACAAGCTACACTCAAAAATCTTTCTCACAGCTGTCTCAGGGCCTCCTGGGGCTGTTGTTAAACTTAACCACTGCAATTAGGAAATCGTCTTTACATGACAAAAGTCTATCAGTCTGCAAAAATCTTTCTCCACACAGCTGTCTCAGGGCCTCCTGGGGCTGTGTTTAATGTTAATTTCAACACAAGCTAATGTAGTTGACTCCAAAACAGCACAGCTGTCTCAGGGCCTCCTGGGGCTGTTGTTAAACTTAACCACTGCAATTAGGAAATCGTCTTTAAAGTCTATCAGACAAAGCTGTCTCAGTCTATCAGTCTGCAAAAATCTTTCTCTGCAAAATCACACAGCTGTCTCAGGGCCTCCTGGGGCTGTGTTTAATGTTAATTTCAACACAAGCTAATGTAGTTGACTCCAAAACAGCACAGCTGTCTCAGGGCCTCCTGGGGCTGTTGTTAAACTTAACAACTGCAATTAGGAAATCGTCTTTGTCTCAGGGACAAAAGTCTATCAGTCTGCAAAAATCTTTCTCCACACAGCTGTCTCAGGGCCTCCTGGGGCTGTGTTTAATGTTAATTTCAACACAAGCTAATGTAGTTGACTCCAAAACAGCACAGCTGTCTCAGGGCCTCCTGGGGGCTGTCTTTAATGTTAATTTCAACACAAGCTAATGTAGTTGACTCCAAAACAGCACAGCTGTCTCAGGGCCTCCTGGGGGCTGTTGTTAAACTTATCCACTGCAAGTAGGAAATCGTCTTTACCGTGACAAAAGTCTATCAGTCTGCAAAAATCTTTCTCCACACAGCTGTCTCAGGGCCTCCTGGGGGCTGTGTTTAATGTTAATTTCAACACAAGCTAATGTAGTTGACTCCAAAACAGCACAGCTGTCTCAGGGCCTCCTGGGGCTGTTGTTAAACTTAACCACTGCAATTAGGAAATCGTCTTTACCGCAACAAGTCTATCAGTCTGCAAAAATCTTTCTCCACACAGCTGTCTCAGGGCCTCCTGGGGCTGTGTTTAATGTTAATTTCAACACAAGCTAATGTAGTTGACTCCAAAACAGCACAGCTGTCTCAGGGCCTCCTGGGGCTGTTGTTAAACTTAACCACTGCAATTAGGAAATCGTCTTTACCATGACAAAAGTCTATCAGTCTGCAAAAATCTTTCTCCACACAGCTGTCTCAGGGCCTCCTGGGGCTGTGTTTAATGTTAATTTCAACACAAGCTAATGTAGTTGACTCCAAAACAGCACAGGGCCTCCTGCTGTCTCAATGGTTGCCTCTGTCTGCTGTCTCAGGGCCTCCTGGGGCTGTTGTTAAACTTAACCACTGCAATTAGGAAATCGTCTTTACACGACAAAAGTCTATCAGTCTGCAAAAATCTTTCTCCACACAGCTGTCTCAGGGCCTCCTGGGGCTGTGTTTAATGTTAATTTCAACACAAGCTAATGTAGTTGACTCCAAAACAGCACAGCTGTCTCAGGGCCTCCTGGGGCTGTTGTTAAACTTAACCACTGCAATTAGGAAATCGTCTTTACCGCGACAAAAGTCTATCAGTCTGCAAAAATCTTTCTCCACACAGCTGTCTCAGGGCCTCCTGGGGGCTGTGTTTAATGTTAATTTCAACACAAGCTAATGTAGTTGACTCCAAATCAGCACAGCTGTCTCAGGGCCTCCTGGGGGCTGTGTTTAATGTTAATTTCAACACAAGCTAATGTAGTTGACTCCAAAACAGCACAGCTGTCTCAGGGCCTCCTGGGGCTGTTGTTAAACTTAACCAAATTAGGAAATCACAAGCTAAAAAGTCTATCAGTCTGCAAAAATCTTTCTCCACACAGCTGTCTCAGGGCCTCCTGGGGCTGTGTTAATTAATGTTAATTTCAACACAGCTGTCTCAGGGCTCCTGGGGCTGTGTTTAATGTTAATTTCAACACAAGCTAATGTTTGACTCCAAAACAGCACAGCTGTCTCAGGGCCTCCTGGGGCTATTGTTAAACTTAACCACTGCAATTAGGAAATCGTCTTTACCACGACAAAAGTCTATCAGTCTGCAAAAATCTTTCTCCACACAGCTGTCTCAGGGCCTCCTGGGGGCTGTGTTTAATGTTAATTTCAACACAAGCTAATGTAGTTGACTCCAAAACAGCACAGCTGTCTCAGGGCCTCCTGGGGGCTGTTGTTAAACTTAACCACTGCAATTAGGAAATCGTCTTTACAGTGACAAAAGTCTATCAGTCTGCAAAAATCTTTCTCCACACAGCTGTCTCAGGGCCTCCTGGGGCTGTGTTTAATGTTAATTTCAACACAAGCTGTAGTTGACTCCAAAACAGCACAGCTGTCTCAGGGCAAAAATGCAATAAATCAGTCTGACTCTATTCTGCAAAACAGCACAGCTGTCTCAGGGCCTCCTGGGGGCTGTGTTTAATGTTAATTTCAACACAAGCTAATGTAGTTGACTCCAAAACAACACAGCTGTCTCAGGGCCTCCTGGGGGCTGTGTTTAATGTTAATTTCAACACAAGCTAATGTAGTTGACTCCAAAACAGCACAGCTGTCTCAGGGCCTCCTGGGGGCTGTTGTTAAACTTAACCACTGCAATTAGGAAATCGTCTTTACCGCGACAAAAGTCTATCAGTCTGCAAAAATCTTTCTCCACACAGCTGTCTCAGGGCCTCCTGGGGCTGTGTTTAATGTTAATTTCAACACACACAAAAACAGCACAGCTAATGTCTCAGGGCCTCCTGGGGCTGTTGTTAAACTTAACCAAAAGCTAAATGTAGTTGACACAGCTGTCTCAGCTGTCTCAGGGCCTCCTGGGGCTGTGTTTAATGTTAATTTCAACACAAGCTAATGTAGTTGACTCCAAAACAGCACAGCTGTCTCAGGGCCTCCTGGGGCTGTTGTTAAACTTAACCACTGCAATTAGGAAATCGTCTTTACATGACAAAAGTCTATCAGTCTGCAAAAATCTTTCTCCACACAGCTGTCTCAGGGCCTCCTGGGGCTGTGTTTAATGTTAATTTCAACACAAGCTAATGTAGTTGACTCCAAAACAGCACAGCTGTCTCAGGGCCTCCTGGGGCTGTTGTTAAACTTAACCACTGCAATTAGGAAATCGTCTTTACCATGACAAAAGTCTATCAGTCTGCAAAAATCTTTCTCCACACAGCTGTCTCAGGGCCTCCTGGGGCTGTGTTAAAACACAAGCTTAACAAAGCTACTCAAAACAGCACAGCTGTCTCAGGGCCTCCTGGGGCTGTAGTTAATTTCAACAAAAATGTAGTTGACTCCAAAACACAGCTGTCTCAGGGCCTCCTGGGGCTGTTGTTAAACTTAACCAATTGCAATTAGGAAATCGTCTTTATGTAGTTGACTCTATCAGTCTGCAAAAATCTTTCTCCACACAGCTGTCTCAGGGCCTCCTGGGGGCTGTGTTTAATGTTAATTTCAACACAAGCTAATGTAGTTGACTCCAAAACAGCACAGCTGTCTCAGGGCCTCCTGGGGGCTGTTGTTAAACTTAACCACTGCAATTAGGAAATCGTCTTTACCGCGACAAAAGTCTATCAGTCTGCAAAAATCTTTCTCCACACAGCTGTCTCAGGGCCTCCTGGGGGCTGTGTTTAATGTTAATTTCAACACAAGCTAATGTAGTTGACTCCAAAACAGCACAGCTGTCTCAGGGCCTCCTGGGGGCTGTGTTTAATGTTAATTTCAACACAAGCTAATGTAGTTGACTCCAAAACAGCACAGCTGTCTCAGGGCCTCCTGGGGGCTGTTGTTAAACTTAACCACTGCAATTAGGAAATCGTCTTTACCACGACAAAAGTCTATCAGTCTGCAAAAATCTTTCTCCACACAGCTGTCTCAGGGCCTCCTGGGGGCTGTGTTTAATGTTAATTTCAACACAAGCTAATGTAGTTGACTCCAAAACAGCACAGCTGTCTCAGGGCCTCCTGGGGGCTGTTGTTAAACTTAACCACTGCAATTAGGAAATCGTCTTTACTCCGACAAAAGTCTATCAGTCTGCAAAAATCTTTCTCCACACAGCTGTCTCAGGGCCTCCTGGGGCTGTGTTTAATGTTAATTTCAACACAAGCTAATGTAGTTGACTCCAAAACAGCACAGCTGTCTCAGGGCCTCCTGGGGCTGTTGTTAAACTTAACCACTGCAATTAGGAAATCGTCTTTACAATGACAAAAGTCTATCAGTCTGCAAAAATCTTTCTCCACACAGCTGTCTCAGGGCCTCCTGGGGGCTGTGTTTAATGTTAATTTCAACACAAGCTAATGTAGTTGACTCCAAAACAGCACAGCTGTCTCAGGGCCTCCTGGGGGCTGTTGTTAAACTTAACAACTGCAATTAGGAAATGTCTTTACCGCGACAAAAGTCTATCAGTCTGCAAAAATCTTTCTCCACACAGCTGTCTCAGGGCCTCCTGGGGCTGTGTTTAATGTTAATTTCAACACAAGCTAATGTAGTTGACTCCAAAACTTTCACAGCTGTCTCAGGGCCTCCTGGGGGCTGTGTTTAATGTTAATTTCAACACAAGCTAATGTAGTTGACTCCAAAACAGCACAGCTGTCTCAGGGCCTCCTGGGGCTGTTGTTAAACTTAACCACTGCAATTAGGAAATCGTCTTTACTAATGACAAAAGTCTATCAGTCTGCAAAAATCTTTCTCCACACAGCTGTCTCAGGGCCTCCTGGGGCTGTGTTTAATGTTAATTTCAACACAAGCTAATGTAGTTGACTCCAAAACAGCACAGCTGTCTCAGGGCCTCCTGGGGGCTGTGTTTAATGTTAATTTCAACACAAGCTAATGTAGTTGACTCCAAAACAGCACAGCTGTCTCAGGGCCTCCTGGGGCTGTTGTTAAACTTAACCACTGCAATTAGGAAATCGTCTTTACAGAGACAAAAGTCTATCAGTCTGCAAAAATCTTTCTCCACACAGCTGTCTCAGGGCCTCCTGGGGGCTGTGTTTAATGTTAATTTCAACACAAGCTAATGTAGTTGACTCCAAAACAGCACAGCTGTCTCAGGGCCTCCTGGGGGCTGTTGTTAAACTTAACCACTGCAATTAGGAAATCGTCTTTACCGCGACAAAAGTCTATCAGTCTGCAAAAATCTTTATCCACACAGCTGTCTCAGGGCCTCCTGGGGCTGTGTTTAATGTTAATTTCAACACAAGCTAATGTAGTTGACTCCAAAACAGCACAGCTGTCTCAGGGCCTCCTGGGGGCTGTGTTTAATGTTAATTTCAACACAAGCTAATGTAGTTGACTCCAAAACAGCACAGCTGTCTCAGGGCCTCCTGGGGCTGTTGTTAAACTTAATTAGGAAATCAACACAAGCAATTAGGAAATCGTTTCTCAGGGCCTCCTGACAAAAGTCTATCAGTCTGCAAAAATCTTTCTCCACACAGCTGTCTCAGGGCCTCCTGGGGGCTGTGTTTAATGTTAATTTCAACACAAGCTAATGTAGTTGACTCCAATACAGCACAGCTGTCTCAGGGCCTCCTGGGGCTGTTGTTAAATTTAACCACTGCAAGTAGGAAATCGTCTTTACCATGATAAAAGTATATCAGTCTGCAAAAATCTTGCTCCACACAACTGTCTCAGGGCCTCCTGGGGCTGTGTTTAATGTTAATTTCAACACAAGCTAATGTAGTTGACTCCAAAACAGCACAGCTGTCTCAGGGCCTCCTGGGGCTGTTGTTAATGTTAATTTCAATTACAAATCGCTAATGTAGTTGACTCCAAAAATCTTTCTCCACACAGCTGTCTCAGGGCCTCCTGGGGCTGTTGTTAAACTTAACAACTCAACACAAGCTAATGTAGTTAGACTCCAAAACACACAGCTGTCTCAGGGCCTCCTGGGGCTGTGTTTAATGTTAATTTCAACACAAGCTAATGTAGTTGACTCAAAACAGCACAGCTGTCTCAGGGCCTCCTGGGGCTGTTGTTAAACTTAACCACTGCAATTAGGAAATCGTCTTTACCGCGACAAAAGTCTATCAGTCTGCAAAAATCTTTCTCCACACAGCTGTCTCAGGGCCTCCTGGGGCTGTGTTTAATGTTAATTTCAACACAAGCTAATGTAGTTGACTCCAAAAAGCTAATGTAGTTGACTCCACAGCTGTCTCAGGGCCTCCTGGGGCTGTTGTTAAACTTAACCACTGCAATTAGGAAATCGTCTTTACATGACAAAAGTCTATCAGTCTGCAAAAATCTTTCTCCACACAGCTGTCTCAGGGCCTCCTGGGGCTGTGTTTAATGTTAATTTCAACACAAGCTAATGTAGTTGACTCCAAAACAGCACAGCTGTCTCAGGGCCTCCTGGGGGCTGTGTTTAATGTTAATTTCAACACAAGCTAATGTAGTTGACTCCAAAACAGCACAGCTGTCTCAGGGCCTCCTGGGGGCTGTTGTTAAACTTAACCATTGCAATTAGGAAATCGTCTTTATTGTGACAAAAGTTATTCAGTCTGCAAAAATCTTTCTCCACACAGCTGTCTCAGGGCCTCCTGGGGCTGTGTTTAATGTTAATTTCAACACAAGCTAATGTAGTTGACTCCAAAACAGCACAGCTGTCTCAGGGCCTCCTGGGGCTGTTGTTAAACTTAACAACACTGCAATTAGGAAATCGTCTTTACCATGACAAAGTCTATCAGTCTGCAAAAATCTTTCTCCACACAGCTGTCTCAGGGCCTCCTGGGGCTGTGTTAAACTTAACTAATGTAACTGCAATTAGGAAATCGTCTTTACACACAAAGTCTATCAGTCTGCAAAAATCTTTCTCACAGCTGTCTCAGGGCCTCCTGGGGCTGTTGTTAAACTTAACCACTGCAATTAGGAAATCGTCTTCAACACAACAAAATCTAGGGCCTCCTGTGTGTTTAATGTTAATTTCAACACAAGCAAAAATCTTTCTCCAAAACACAGCTGTCTCAGGGCCTCCTGGGGCTGTGTTTAATGTTAATTTCAACACAAGCTAATGTAGTTGACTCCAAAACAGCACAGCTGTCTCAGGGCCTCCTGGGGCTGTTGTTAAACTTAACCACTGCAATTAGGAAATCGTCTTTACCGCGAAAAAAGTCTATCAGTCTGCAAAAATCTTTCTCCACACAGCTGTCTCAGGGCCTCCTGGGGCCTTTGTTTAATGTTAATTTCAACACAAGCTAATGTAGTTGACTCCAAAACAGCACAGCTGTCTCAGGGCCTCCTGGGGGCTGTGTTTAATGTTAATTTCAACACAAGCTAATGTAGTTGACTCCAAAACAGCACAGCTGTCTCAGGGCCTCCTGGGGCTGTTGTTAAACTTAACCACTGCAATTAGGAAATCGTCTTTACCGCGACAAAGTCTATCAGTCTGCAAAAATCTTTCTCCACACAGCTCTCAGGGCCTCCTGGGGCTGTGTTTAAAATTTCTTTAGTTGACTCCACACACAGCTGTCTCAGGGCCTCCTGGGGCTGTTGTTAAACTTAACCACTGCAATTAGGAAATCGTCTTTACATGACAAAAGTCTATCAGTCTGCAAAAATCTTTCTCCACACAGCTGTCTCAGGGCCTCCTGGGGCTGTGTTTAATGTTAATTTCAACACAAGCTAATGTAGTTGACTCCAAAACAGCACAGCTGTCTCAGGGCCTCCTGGGGCTGTGTTTAATGTTAATTTCAACACAAGCTAATGTAGTTGACTCCAAAACAGTTGACTCCACAGCTGTCTCAGGGCCTCCTGGGGCTGTTGTTAAACTTAACCACTGCAATTAGGAAATCGTCTTTACCACGACAAAAGTCTATCAGTCTGCAAAAATCTTTCTCCACACAGCTGTCTCAGGGCCTCCTGGGGGCTGTGTTTAATGTTAATTTCAACACAAGCTAATGTAGTTGACTCCAAAACAGCACAGCTGTCTCAGGGCCTCCTGGGGCTGTTGTTAAACTTAACCACTGCAATTAGGAAATCGTCTTTACCGACAAAAGTCTACAGTCTGCAAAAATCTTTCTCTGCAAAAATCTTTCTCCACAGCTGTCTCAGGGCCTCCTGGGGGCTGTGTTTAATGTTAATTTCAACACAAGCTAATGTAGTTGACTCCAAAACAGCACAGCTGTCTCAGGGCCTCCTGGGGGCTGTGTTTAATGTTAATTTCAACACAAGCTAATGTAGTTGACTCCAAAACAGCACAGCTGTCTCAGGGCCTCCTGGGGGCTGTTGTTAAACTTAACCACTGCAATTAGGAAATCGTCTTTACCATGACAAAAGTCTATCAGTCTGCAAAAATCTTTCTCCACACAGCTGTCTCAGGGCCTCCTGGGGCTGTGTTTAATGTTAATTTCAACACAAGCTAATGTAGTTGACTCCAAAACAGCACAGCTGTCTCAGGGCCTCCTGGGGCTGTTGTTAAACTTAACCTGCAATTAGGAAATCTGCAATTCAGTCTGCAAAAATCTTTCTTTACAGCTGTCTCAAAAGTCTCCTGGGGCTGTCTGCAAAAAGCTTTGTAGTTGACTCCACACAGCTGTCTCAGGGCCTCCTGGGGCTGTTGTTAAACTTAACCACTGCAATTAGGAAATCGTCTTTACCGCGACAAAAGTCTATCAGTCTGCAAAAATCTTTCTCCACACAGCTGTCTCAGGGCCTCCTGGGGCTGTGTTTAATGTTAAACACAAGCTTGTAGTTGACTCCAAACAGCACAGCTGTCTCAGGGCCTGTGTTGTTAAACTTAACCACTGAAATCTCTTTACATGACAAAAGTCTATCAGTCTGCAAAAATCTTTCTCCACACAGCTGTCTCAGGGCCTCCTGGGGCTGTGTTTAATGTTAATTTCAACACAAGCTAATGTAGTTGACTCCAAAACAGCACAGCTGTCTCAGGGCCTCCTGGGGCTGTTGTTAAACTTAACCACTGCAATTAGGAAATCGTCTTTACCGCGACAAAAGTCTATCAGTCTGCAAAAATCTTTCTCCACACAGCTGTCTCAGGGCCTCCTGGGGCTGTGTTTAATGTTAATTTCAACACAAGCTAATGTAGTTGACTCCAAAACACACAGCTGTCTCAGGGCCTCTGGGGCTGTTGTTAATCTTAATTTCAATTACAAGCTTTAATGTCTGTCTCAGGGCCTCCTGGGGGTGTTTAATGTTTTCAACACAAGTTAATTTCAACACACTGCTCATTAGGAAATCTCTTTACAAAACTATCAGTCTGCAAAATCTTTCTCCACACAGCTGTCTCAGGGCCTCCTGGGGCTGTGTTTAATGTTAATTTCAACACAAGCTAATGTAGTTGACTCCAAAACACACAGCTGTCTCAGGGCCTCCTGGGGCTGTTGTTAAACTTAACCACTGCAATTAGGAAATCGTCTTTACATCTATCAGTCTGCAAAAATCTTTCTCCACACAGCTGTCTCAGGGCCTCCTGGGGCTGTCTGTTAATTTCAACAAAGCTCCACACACAGCTGTCTCAGGGCCTCCTGGGGCTGTGTTTAATGTTAATTTCAACACAAGCTAATGTAGTTGACTCCAAAACAGCACAGCTGTCTCAGGGCCTCCTGGGGCTGTTGTTAAACTTAACCACTGCAATTAGGAAATCGTCTTTACCGCGACAAAAGTCTATCAGTCTGCAAAAATCTTTCTCCACACAGCTGTCTCAGGGCCTCCTGGGGCTGTGTTTAATGTTAATTTCAACACAAGCTAATGTAGTTGACTCCAAAACAGCACAGCTGTCTCAGGGCCTCCTGGGGCTGTTGTTAAACTTAACCACTGCAATTAGGAAATCGTCTTTATGACAAAAGTCTATCAGTCTGCAAAAATCTTTCTCCACACAGCTGTCTCAGGGCCTCCTGGGGGCTGTTGTTAAACTTAACCACTGCAATTAGGAAATCGTCTTTACAAAACAAAAGTCTATCAGTCTGCAAAAATCTTTCTCCACACAGCTGTCTCAGGGCCTCCTGGGGCTGTGTTTAATGTTAATTTCAACACAAGCTAATGTAGTTGACTCCAAAACAGCACAGCTGTCTCAGGGCCTCCTGGGGCTGTTGTTAAACTTAACCACTGCAATTAGGAAATCGTCTTTACCGCGACAAAAGTCTATCAGTCTGCAAAATCTTTCTCCACACAGCTGTCTCAGGGCCTCCTGGGGCTGTGTTTAATGTTAATTTCAACACAAGCTAATGTAGTTGACTCCAAAACAGCACAGCTGTCTCAGGGCCTCCTGGGGCTGTTGTTAAACTTAACCACTGCAATTAGGAAATCGTCTTTATGTACAAAAGTTGACTCCAAAACTTTCTCTACAGCTGTCTCAGGGCCTCCTGGGGCTGTGTTTAATGTTAATTTCAACACAAGCTAATGTTCTCCAAAACAGCTGTCTCAGGGCCTCCTGGGGCTGTTGTTAAACTTAACCACTGCAATTAGGAAATTTCTTTACAACAAAAGTCTATCAGTCTGCAAAAATCTTTCTCCACACAGCTGTCTCAGGGCCTCCTGGGGCTGTGTTTAATGTTAATTTCAACACAAGCTAATGTAGTTGACTCCAAAACAGCACAGCTGTCTCAGGGCCTCCTGGGGCTGTTGTTAAACTTAACCACTGCAATTAGGAAATCGTCTTTACCCTGACAAAAGTCTATCAGTCTGCAAAAATCTTTCTCCACACAGCTGTCTCAGGGCCTCCTGGGGCTGTGTTTTAATGTTAATTTCAACACAAGCTAATGTAGTTGACTCCAAACAGCAAGCTGTCTCAGTCCTGTTGTGTTTACTCCTAATGTAGTTGAAAAAGCACAGCTGTCTCAGGGCCTCCTGGGGCTGTTGTTAAACTTAACAATTACTGCTTTATGTAAAAGTTGACAGTCTGCAAAAATCTTTCTCCACACAGCTGTCTCAGGGCCTCCTGGGGGCTGTGTTTAATGTTAATTTCAACAAAGTCTATCAGTCTGCAAAAATCTTTCTCCACACAGCTGTCTCAGGGCCTCCTGGGGCTGTGTTTAATGTTAATTTCAACACAAGCTAATGTAGTTGACTCCAAAAAGCACAGCTGTCTCAGGGCCTCCTGGGGCTGTTGTTAAACTTAACCACTGCAATTAGGAAATCGTCTTTACCGTGACAAAAGTCTATCAGTCTGCAAAAATCTTTCTCCACACAGCTGTCTCAGGGCCTCCTGGGGCTGTGTTTAATGTTAATTTCAACACAAGCTAATGTAGTTGACTCCAAAACAGCACAGCTGTCTCAGGGCCTCCTGGGGGCTGTTGTTAAACTTAACCACTGCAATTAGGAAATCGTCTTTACCGCGACAAAAGTCTATCAGTCTGCAAAAATCTTTCTCCACACAGCTGTCTCAGGGCCTCCTGGGGCTGTGTTTAATGTTAATTTCAACACAAGCTAATGTAGTTGACTCCAAAACAGCACAGCTGTCTCAGGGCCTCCTGGGGGCTGTGTTTAATGTTAATTTCAACACAAGCTAATGTAGTTGACTCCAAACAGCACAGCTGTCTCAGGGCCTCCTGGGGCTGTTGTTAAACTTAATTTGCAATTACAAATCGTCTAACTGTGACAAAAGCTGTCTATCAGTCTGCAAAAATCTTTCTCCACACAGCTGTCTCAGGGCCTCCTGGGGCTGTGTTTAATGTTAATTTCAACACAAGCTAATGTAGTTGACTCCAAAACAGCACAGCTGTCTCAGGGCCTCCTGGGGGCTGTTGTTAAACTTAACCAACTGCAATTAGGAAATCGTCTTTACCGCGACAAAAGTCTATCAGTCTGCAAAAATCTTTCTCCACACAGCTGTCTCAGGGCCTCCTGGGGCTGTGTTTAATGTTAATTTCAACACAAGCTAATGTAGTTGACTCCAAAACAGCACAGCTGTCTCAGGGCCTCCTGGGGCTGTGTTTAATGTTAATTTCAACACAAGCTAATGTAGTTGACTCCAAAACAGCACAGCTGTCTCAGGGCCTCCTGGGGCTGTTGTTAAATGTTAACAACTGCAAGCTAAATCGTCTTTACTCCAAAAAGTCTATCAGTCTGCAAAAATCTTTCTCCACACAGCTCTCAGGGCCTCCTGGGGCTGTGTTAAACTTGTTAACTTCAATTAGGAAATAATGTAGTTGACTCCAAAACACACAGCTGTCTCAGGGCCTCCTGGGGCTGTTGTTAAAACTTAACTCAAAACAGCACAGCTGTCAGGGCCTCCTGGGGCTGTTGTTAAACTTAACCACTTTAGGAAATCGTCTTTACCATGACAAAAGTCTATCAGTCTGCAAAAATCTTTCTCCACACAGCTGTCTCAGGGCCTCCTGGGGCTGTGTTTAATGTTAAACACAAGCTTGTAGTTGAACACAAGCTAATCCTAGTTGAATGTCCAAAACAAGCACTCCACAGCTGTCTCAGGGCCTCCTGGGGCTGTGTTTAATGTTAATTTCAACACAAGCTAATGTAGTTGACTCCAAAACAGCACAGCTGTCTCAGGGCCTCCTGGGGCTGTTAAACTTAACCACTGCAATTAGGAAATCGTCTTTACAAGCTAATGACAAAAGTTGTCTGCAAAAATCTTTCTCCACACAGCTGTCTCAGGGCCTCCTGGGGGCTGTTGTTAAACTTAACCACTGCAATTAGGAAATCGTCTTTACCGCGACAAAAGTCTATCAGTCTGCAAAAATCTTTCTCCACACAGCTGTCTCAGGGCCTCCTGGGGCTGTGTTTAATGTTAATTTCAACACAAGCTAATGTAGTTGACTCCAAAACAGCACAGCTGTCTCAGGGCCTCCTGGGGGCTGTTGTTAAACTTAACCACTGCAATTAGGAAATCGTCTTTACCGCGACAAAAGTCTATCAGTCTGCAAAAATCTTTCTCCACACAGCTGTCTCAGGGCCTCCTGGGGGCTGTGTTTAATGTTAATTTCAACACAAGCTAATGTAGTTGACTCCAAAACAGCACAGCTGTCTCAGGGCCTCCTGGGGGCTGTGTTTAATGTTAATTTCAACACAAGCTAATGTAGCTGTCTCAGGGCTCCTGGGGCTGTGTTTAAAACAGCACAGCTGTCTCAGGGCCTCCTGGGGGCTGTTGTTAAACTTAACCATTGCAATTAGGAAATCGTCTTTATTGTGACAAAAGTTATTCAGTCTGCAAAAATCTTTCTCCACACAGCTGTCTCAGGGCCTCCTGGGGGCTGTGTTTAATGTTAATTTCAACACAAGCTAATGTAGTTGACTCCAAAACAGCACAGCTGTCTCAGGGCCTCCTGGGGGCTGTTGTTAAACTTAACCACTGCAATTAGGAAATCGTCTTTACCACGACAAAAGTCTATCAGTCTGCAAAAATCTTGTCTCCACACAGCTGTCTCAGGGCCTCCTGGGGGCTGTTGTTAAACTTAACCACTGCAATTAGGAAATCGTCTTTACCGCGACAAAAGTCTATCAGTCTGCAAAAATCTTTCTCCACACAGCTGTCTCAGGGCCTCCTGGGGGCTGTGTTTAATGTTAATTTCAACACAAGCTAATGTAGTTGACTCCAAAACAGCACAGCTGTCTCAGGGCCTCCTGGGGGCTGTGTTTAATGTTAATTTCAACACAAGCTAATGTAGTTGACTCCAAAACAGCACAGCTGTCTCAGGGCCTCCTGGGGGCTGTTGTTAAACTTAACCACTGCAATTAGGAAATCGTCTTTACCACGACAAAAGTCTATCAGTCTGCAAAAATCTTTCTCCACACAGCTGTCTCAGGGCCTCCTGGGGGCTGTGTTTAATGTTAATTTCAACACAAGCTAATGTAGTTGACTCCAAAACAGCACAGCTGTCTCAGGGCCTCCTGGGGGCTGTTGTTAAACTTAACCACTGCAATTAGGAAATCGTCTTTACCGCGACAAAAGTCTATCAGTCTGCAAAAATCTTTCTCCACACAGCTGTCTCAGGGCCTCCTGGGGGCTGTGTTTAATGTTAATTTCAACACAAGCTAATGTAGTTGACTCCAAAACAGCACAGCTGTCTCAGGGCCTCCTGGGGGCTGTGTTTAATGTTAATTTCAACACAAGCTAATGTAGTTGACTCCAAAACAGCACAGCTGTCTCAGGGCCTCCTGGGGGCTGTTGTTAAACTTAACCACTGCAATTAGGAAATCGTCTTTACATGACAAAAGTCTATCAGTCTGCAAAAATCTTTCTCCAAAACACACAGCTGTCTCAGGGCCTCCTGGGGCTGTTGTTAAAAATCTTTCGTCTTTACCAGACAAAAGTCTATCAGTCACAGCTGTGTCTGGGGCTGTTGTTAAACTTAATTTCAACACAAAGCTGTCTCAAAAATCAGCACAGCTGTCTCAGGGCCTGTGGGGCTGTGTTGTTAATTTCAACACAAGCTAATGTAGTTGACTCCAAAACAGCACAGCTGTCTCAGGGCCTCCTGGGGCTGTTGTTAAACTTAACCACTGCAATTAGGAAATCGTCTTTACGTGACAAAAGTCTATCAGTCTGCAAAAATCTTTCTCCACACAGCTGTCTCAGGGCCTCCTGGGGCTGTCTTTAATGCAAAAAGCTTTCTCCACACAGCTGTCTCAGGGCCTCCTGGGGCTGTGTTTAATGTTAATTTCAACACAAGCTAATGTAGTTGACTCCAAAACAGCACAGCTGTCTCAGGGCCTCCTGGGGCTGTTGTTAAACTTAACCACTGCAATTGGAAATCGTCTTTACCATGACAAAAGTCTATCAGTCTGCAAAAATCTTTCTCCACACAGCTGTCTCAGGGCCTCCTGGGGCTGTGTTTAATGTTAATTTCAACACAAGCTAATGTAGTTGACTCCAAAACAGCACAGCTGTCTCAGGGCCTCCTGGGGGCTGTTGTTAAACTTAACCACTGCAATTAGGAAATCGTCTTTACCGCGACAAAAGTCTATCAGTCTGCAAAAATCTTTCTCCACACAGCTGTCTCAGGGCCTCCTGGGGCTGTGTTTAATGTTAATTTCAACACAAGCTAATGTAGTTGACTCCAAAACAGCACAGCTGTCTCAGGGCCTCCTGGGGGCTGTGTTTAATGTTAATTTCAACACAAGCTAATGTAGTTGACTCCAAAACAGCACAGCTGTCTCAGGGCCTCCTGGGGGCTGTTGTTAAACTTAACCACTGCAATTAGGAAATCGTCTTTACCGTGACAAAAGTCTATCAGTCTGCAAAAATCTTTCTCCACACAGCTGTCTCAGGGCCTCCTGGGGCTGTGTTTAATGTTAATTTCAACACAAGCTAATGTAGTTGACTCCAAAACAGCACAGCTGTCTCAGGGCCTCCTGGGGCTGTTGTTAAACTTAACTGTGCAATTAGGAAATCGTCTTTATTGCGACAAAAGTCTATCAGTCTGCAAAAATCTTTCTCCACACAGCTGTCTCAGGGCCTCCTGGGGGCTGTGTTTAATGTTAATTTCAACACAAGCTAATGTAGTTGACTCCAAAACAGCACAGCTGTCTCAGGGCCTCCTGGGGGCTGTGTTTAATGTTAATTTCAACACAAGCTAATGTAGTTGACTCCAAAACAGCACAGCTGTCTCAGGGCCTCCTGGGGGCTGTTGTTAAACTTAACCACTGCAAGTAGGAAATCGTCTTTACCACGATAAAAGTATATCAGTCTGCAAAAATCTTTCTCCACACAGCTGTCTCAGGGCCTCCTGGGGGCTGTGTTTAATGTTAATTTCAACACAAGCTAATGTAGTTGACTCCAAAAATGTAGTTGACTCACAGCTGTCTCAGGGCCTCCTGGGGGCTGTGTTTAATGTTAATTTCAACACAAGCTAATGTAGTTGACTCCAAAACAGCACAGCTGTCTCAGGGCCTCCTGGGGGCTGTGTTTAATGTTAATTTCAACACAAGCTAATGTAGTTGACTCCAAAACAGCACAGCTGTCTCAGGGCCTCCTGGGGGCTGTTGTTAAACTTAACCACTGCAATTAGGAAATCGTCTTTCAACAAAAGTCTATCAGTCTGCAAAAATCTTTCTCCACACAGCTGTCTCAGGGCCTCCTGGGGCTGTTGTTAAACTTAACCACTGCAATTAGCTAATGTAGTTGACTCCAAAACATCAGTCTGCAAAAATCTTTCTCCAAAAATCTTTCACAGCTGTCTCAGGGCCTCCTGGGGGCTGTGTTTAATGTTAATTTCAACACAAGCTAATGTAGTTGACTCCAAAACAGCACAGCTGTCTCAGGGCCTCCTGGGGCTGTTGTTAAACTTAACCACTGCTTAGTACCGCGACAAAAGTCTATCAGTCTGCAAAAATCTTTCTCCACACAGCTGTCTCAGGGCCTCCTGGGGGCTGTGTTTAATGTTAATTTCAACACAAGCTAATGTAGTTGACTCCAAAACAGCACAGCTGTCTCAGGGCCTCCTGGGGCTGTTGTTAAACTTAACCACAACAATTAGGAAATCGTCTTTACTCAAAAAAGTCTATGTCTCAGTCTGCAAAACTGCAATCTTTCTCCACACAGCTGTCTCAGGGCCTCCTGGGGGCTGTGTTTAATGTTAATTTCAACACAAGCTAATGTAGTTGACTCCAAAACAGCACAGCTGTCTCAGGGCCTCCTGGGGGCTGTGTTTAATGTTAATTTCAACACAAGCTAATGTAGTTGACTCCAAAACAGCACAGCTGTCTCAGGGCCTCCTGGGGCTGTTGTTAAACTTTAACCACTGCAAGCTAGGAAAAAGTCTATCAGTCTGCAAAAACAACAGCTGTCTCAGGGCCTCCTGGGGCTGTCTGCAATTAAAATCGTCTTTACACAAGACAAATGTCTTTCAGTCCAAAATCACACAGCTGTCTCAGGGCCTCCTGGGGCTGTTGTTAAATGTTAATTTCAACACAAGCTAATGTAGTTGAAAAACAGCACAGCTGTCTCAGGGCCTCCTGGGGCTGTGACAAAACTCTATTAGTCTGCAAAAATCTAGTTCTCTTTCTCACACAGCTGTCTCAGGGCCTCCTGGGGCTGTGTTTAATGTTAATTTCAACACAAGCTAATGTAGTTGACTCCAAAACAGCACAGCTGTCTCAGGGCCTCCTGGGGGCTGTGTTTAATGTTAATTTCAACACAAGCTAATGTAGTTGACTCCAAAACAGCACAGCTGTCTCAGGGCCTCCTGGGGCTGTTGTTAAACTTAACCACTGCAATTAGGAAATCGTCTTTACCATGACAAAAGTCTATCAGTCTGCAAAAATCTTTCTCCACACAGCTGTCTCAGGGCCTCCTGGGGGCTGTGTTTAATGTTAATTTCAACACAAGCTAATGTAGTTGACTCCAAAACAGCACAGCTGTCTCAGGGCCTCCTGGGGCTGTTGTTAAACTTAACCACTGCAATTAGGAAATCGTCTTTACTCAGTACAAAAGTCTATCAGTCTGCAAAACAACACAGCTGTCTCAGGGCCTCCTGGGGCTGTTGTTAAACTTCAACTGCAATTAGCTAATCGTAGTTACCACGACTCTATCAGTCTGCAAAAATCTTTCTCCACACAGCTGTCTCAGGGCCTCCTGGGGCTGTGTTTAATGTTAAAATTTCAACACAAGCTAATGTAGTTGACTCTTTCTCAGCACAGCTGTCTCAGGGCCTCCTGGGGCTGTGTTTAATGTTAATTTCAACACAAGCTAATGTAGTTGACTCCAAAACAGCACAGCTGTCTCAGGGCCTCCTGGGCTGTTGTTAAACTGTTGTTAAACTTAACCACTGCAATTAGGAAATCGTCTTTACATGACAAAAGTCTATCAGTCTGCAAAAATCTTTCTCACACAGCTGTCTCAGGGCCTCCTGGGGCTGTGTTTAATGTTAATTTCAACACAAGCTAATGTAGTTGACTCCAAAACAGCACAGCTGTCTCAGGGCCTCCTGGGGCTGTTGTTAAACTTAACCACTGCAATTAGGAAATCGTCTTTATGACAAAAGTCTATCAGTCTGCAAAAATCTTTCTCCACACAGCTGTCTCAGGGCCTCCTGGGGCTGTGTTTAATGTTAATTTCAACACAAGCTAATGTAGTTGACTCCAAAAGTCATCAGTCTGCAAAAATCTTTCTGTCTCAGGGCCTCCTGGGCTGTCTCAGGGCCTCCTGGGGCTGTTTTAATGTTAATTTCAACACAAGCTAATGTAGTTGACTCCAAAACAGCACAGCTGTCTCAGGGCCTCCTGGGGCTGTTGTTAAACTTAACCACTGCAATTAGGAAATCGTCTTTAAAAGTCTATCACAAAAGTCTATCAGTCTGCAAAAATCTTTCTCCACACAGCTGTCTCAGGGCCTCCTGGGGCTGTGTTTAATGTTAATTTCAACACAAGCTAATGTAGTTGACTCCAAAACAGCACAGCTGTCTCAGGGCCTCCTGGGGGCTGTTGTTAAACTTAACCACTGCAATTAGGAAATCGTCTTTACCGCGACAAAAGTCTATCAGTCTGCAAAAATCTTTCTCCACACAGCTGTCTCAGGGCCTCCTGGGGGCTGTGTTTAATGTTAATTTCAACACAAGCTAATGTAGTTGACTCCAAAACAGCACAGCTGTCTCAGGGCCTCCTGGGGGCTGTGTTTAATGTTAATTTCAACACAAGCTAATGTAGTTGACTCCAAAACAGCACAGCTGTCTCAGGGCCTCCTGGGGGCTGTTGTTAAACTTAACCACTGCAAGTAGGAAATCGTCTTTACCACGATAAAAGTATATCAGTCTGCAAAAATCTTTCTCCACACAGCTGTCTCAGGGCCTCCTGGGGGCTGTTGTTAATGTTAACAACACAAGCAATTAGGACTCCAAAACAAGCTTTAGTTGACTCCACACAGCTGTCTCAGTCCTGGGGCTTAAACTTAACCACTGCAATTAGGACAAAACAAAAGTCTATCAGTCTGCAAAAATCTTTCTCCACACAGCTGTCTCAGGGCCTCCTGGGGGCTGTGTTTAATGTTAATTTCAACACAAGCTAATGTAGTTGACTCCAAAACAGCACAGCTGTCTCAGGGCCTCCTGGGGGCTGTGTTTAATGTTAATTTCAACACAAGCTAATGTAGTTGACTCCAAAACAGCACAGCTGTCTCAGGGCCTCCTGGGGCTGTTGTTAAACTTAACCACTGCAATTAGGAAATCGTCTTTACATGACAAAAGTCTATCAGTCTGCAAAAATCTTTCTCCACACAGCTGTCTCAGGGCCTCCTGGGGCTGTGTTTAATGTTAATTTCAACACAAGCTAATGTAGTTGACTCCAAAACAGCACAGCTGTCTCAGGGCCTCCTGGGGCTGTTGTTAAACTTAACCACTGCAATTAGGAAATCGTCTTTACAGTCTGACAAAAGTCTATCAGTCTGCAAAAATCTTTCTCCACACAGCTGTCTCAGGGCCTCCTGGGGCTGTGTTTAATGTTAATTTCAACACAAGCTAATGTAGTTGACTCCAAAACAGCACAGCTGTCTCAGGGCCTCCTGGGGCTGTTGTTAAACTTAACCACTGCAATTAGGAAATCGTCTTTACATGACAAAAGTCTATCAGTCTGCAAAAATCTTTCTCCACACAGCTGTCTCAGGGCCTCCTGGGGCTGTGTTTAATGTTAATTTCAACACAAGCTAATGTAGTTGACTCCAAAACAGCACAGCTGTCTCAGGGCCTCCTGGGGCTGTTGTTAAACTTAACCACTGCAATTAGGAAATCGTCTTTACACAAAAGTCTATCAGTCTGCAAAAATCTTTCTCCACACAGCTGTCTCAGGGCCTCCTGGGGCTGTGTTTAATGTTAATTTCAACACAAGCTAATGTAGTTGACTCCAAAACAGCACAGCTGTCTCAGGGCCTCCTGGGGGCTGTGTTTAATGTTAATTTCAACACAAGCTAATGTAGTTGACTCCAAAACAGCACAGCTGTCTCAGGGCCTCCTGGGGCTGTTGTTAAACTTAACCACTGCAATTAGGAAATCGTCTTTACAAAAGTCTATCAGTGACAAAAGTCTATCAGTCTGCAAAAATCTTTCTCCACACAGCTGTCTCAGGGCCTCCTGGGGCTGTGTTTAATGTTAATTTCAACACAAGCTAATGTAGTTGACTCCAAAACAGCACAGCTGTCTCAGGGCCTCCTGGGGGCTGTTGTTAAACTTAACCACTGCAATTAGGAAATCGTCTTTACAAGACAAAAGTCTATCAGTCTGCAAAAATCTTTCTCCACACAGCTGTCTCAGGGCCTCCTGGGGCTGTGTTTAATGTTAATTTCAACACAAGCTAATGTAGTTGACTCCAAAACAGCACAGCTGTCTCAGGGCCTCCTGGGGCTGTTGTTAAACTTAACCACTGCAATTAGGAAATCGTCTTTACATGACAAAAGTCTATCAGTCTGCAAAAATCTTTCTCCACACAGCTGTCTCAGGGCCTCCTGGGGCTGTGTTTAATGTTAATTTCAACACAAGCTAATGTAGTTGACTCCAAAACAGCACAGCTGTCTCAGGGCCTCCTGGGGCTGTGTGTTGTTAATTTCTTAACTACTGCAATTAGGAAATCGTCTTTACATGACAAAAGTCTATCAGTCTGCAAAAATCTTTCTCCACACAGCTGTCTCAGGGCCTCCTGGGGCTGTTGTTAAACTTAACCACTGCAATTCCTGAAATCTGTCTTTACCACGACAAACAAGTCTATCAGTCTGCAAAAATCTTTCTCCACACAGCTGTCTCAGGGCCTCCTGGGGCTGTGTTTAATGTTAATTTCAACACAAGCTAATGTAGTTGACTCCAAAACAGCACAGCTGTCTCAGGGCCTCCTGGGGCTGTGTTTAATGCAATTAAAAAATTTGTCTCAGGGCCTCCTGGGGCTGTGTTTAATGTTAATTTCAACACAAGCTAATGTAGTTGACTCCAAAACAGCACAGCTGTCTCAGGGCCTCCTGGGGGCTGTGTTTAATGTTAATTTCAACACAAGCTAATGTAGTTGACTCCAAAACAGCACAGCTGTCTCAGGGCCTCCTGGGGCTGTTGTTAAACTTAACCACTGCAATTAGGAAATCGTCTTTACATGACAAAAGTCTATCAGTCTGCAAAAATCTTTCTCCACACAGCTGTCTCAGGGCCTCCTGGGGCTGTGTTTAATGTTAATTTCAACACAAGCTAATGTAGTTGACTCCAAAACAGCACAGCTGTCTCAGGGCCTCCTGGGGCTGTTGTTAAACTTAACAACTGCAAGCTAGGAAATCGTCTTTACCGCGACAAAATCGTCTATCAGTCTGCAAAAATCTTTCTCCACACAGCTGTCTCAGGGCCTCCTGGGGCTGTGTTTAATGTTAATTTCAACACAAGCTAATGTAGTTGACTCCAAAACAGCACAGCTGTCTCAGGGCCTCCTGGGGCTGTTGTTAAACTTAACCACTGCAATTAGGAAATCGTCTTTACCCACGACAAAAGTCTATCAGTCTGCAAAAATCTTTCTCCACACAGCTGTCTCAGGGCCTCCTGGGGGCTGTGTTTAATGTTAATTTCAACACAAGCTAATGTAGTTGACTCCAAAACAGCACAGCTGTCTCAGGGCCTCCTGGGGGCTGTGTTTAATGTTAATTTCAACACAAGCTAATGTAGTTGACTCCAAAACAGCACAGCTGTCTCAGGGCCTCCTGGGGGCTGTGTTTAATGTTAATTTCAACACAAGCTAATGTAGTTGACTCCAAAACAGCACAGCTGTCTCAGGGCCTCCTGGGGGCTGTTGTTAAACTTAACCACTGCAATTAGGAAATCGTCTTTACCACGACAAAAGTCTATCAGTCTGCAAAAATCTTTCTCCACACAGCTGTCTCAGGGCCTCCTGGGGCTGTGTTTAATGTTAATTTCAACACAAGCTAATGTAGTTGACTCCAAAACAGCACAGCTGTCTCAGGGCCTCCTGGGGGCTGTTGTTAAACTTAACCACTGCAATTAGGAAATCGTCTTTACCGCGACAAAAGTCTATCAGTCTGCAAAAATCTTTCTCCACACAGCTGTCTCAGGGCCTCCTGGGGGCTGTGTTTAATGTTAATTTCAACACAAGCTAATGTAGTTGACTCCAAAACAGCACAGCTGTCTCAGGGCCTCCTGGGGGCTGTGTTTAATGCTAATTTCAACACAAGCTAATGTAGTTGACTCCAAAACAGCACACAGCTGTCTCAGGGCCTCCTGGGGCTGTTGTTAAACTTAACCACTGCAATTAGGAAATCGTCTTTACAGTCTATCAGTCTGCAAAAATCTTTCTCCACACAGCTGTCTCAGGGCCTCCTGGGGCTGTGTTTAATGTTAATTTCAACACAAGCTAATGTAGTTGACTCTGCAAAACAAAACTCAGGCACAGCTGTCTCAGGGCCTCCTGGGGCTGTTGTTAAACTTAACCACTGCAATTAGGAAATCGTCTTTACCGCGACAAAAGTCTATCAGTCTGCAAAAATCTTTCTCCACACAGCTGTCTCAGGGCCTCCTGGGGCTGTGTTTAATGTTAACCACTGCAATTCAACACAAGCTAATGTAGTTGTCTGCAAAAATCTTTCTCCAGCTGTCTCAGGGCCTCCTGGGGCTGTTGTTAAACTTAACCACTGCAATTAGGAAATCGTCTTTACCAGACAAAAGTCTATCAGTCTGCAAAAATCTTTCTCCACACAGCTGTCTCAGGGCCTCCTGGGGCTGTGTTTAATGTTAATTTCAACACAAGCTAATGTAGTTGACTCCAAAACAGCACAGCTGTCTCAGGGCCTCCTGGGGCTGTTGTTAAACTTAACCAACTGCAATTAGGAAATCGTCTTTACAAAAGCTGTTGTTAAACTTTCTCCACCACTGCTGTCAGTTGCACAAAAGTCTATCAGTCTGCAAAAATCTTTCTCCACACAGCTGTCTCAGGGCCTCCTGGGGCTGTGTTTAATGTTAATTTCAACACAAGCTAATGTAGTTGACTCCAAAACAGCACAGCTGTCTCAGGGCCTCCTGGGGCTGTGTTTAATGTTAATTTCAACACAAGCTAATGTAGTTGACTCCAAAACAGCACAGCTGTCTCAGGGCCTCCTGGGGCTGTTGTTAAACTTAACCACTGCAATTAGGAAATCGTCTTTACCACTATCAGTCTGCAAAAGTCTTTCTATCTCAGTCTGCTGTGTTTAATGTTAATTTCAACACAAGCTTGTAGTTGACTCCAAAACACACAGCTGTCTCAGGGCCTCCTGGGGCTGTTGTTAAACTTAACCACTGCAATTAGGAAATCGTCTTTACCGACAAAAGTCTATCAGTCTGCAAAAATCTTTCTCCACACAGCTGTCTCAGGGCCTCCTGGGGCTGTGTTTAATGTTAATTTCAACACAAGCTAATGTAGTTGACTCCAAAACAGCACAGCTGTCTCAGGGCCTCCTGGGGCTGTTGTTAAACTTAACCACTGCAATTAGGAAATCGTCTTTACAAGCAAAAGTCTATCAGTCTGCAAAAATCTTACTCCACACAGCTGTCTCAGGGCCTCCTGGGGGCTGTGTTTAATGTTAATTTCAACACAAGCTAATGTAGTTGACTCCAAAACAGCACAGCTGTCTCAGGGCCTCCTGGGGGCTGTTGTTAATGTTAATTTCAACACAAATCGTCTGTAGTTGACTCCAAAAAATCTTTCACAGCTGTCTCAGGGCCTCCTGGGGGCTGTTGTTAATGTTAATTTCAACACAAGCTAATGTAGTTGACTCCAAAACAGCACAGCTGTCTCAGGGCCTCCTGGGGGCTGTGTTTAATGTTAATTTCAACACAAGCTAATGTAGTTGACTCCAAAACAGCACAGCTGTCTCAGGGCCTCCTGGGGGCTGTTGTTAAACTTAACCACTGCAATTAGGAAATCGTCTTTACCGCGACAAAAGTCTATCAGTCTGCAAAAATCTTTCTCCACACAGCTGTCTCAGGGCCTCCTGGGGGCTGTGTTTAATGTTAATTTCAACACAAGCTAATGTAGTTGACTCCAAAACAGCACAGCTGTCTCAGGGCCTCATGGGGCTTTTGTTAAATTTAACCACTGCAAATAGGAAATCGTCTTTACCATGATAAAAGTCTATCAGTCTGCAAAAATCTTTCTCCACACAGCTGTCTCAGGGCCTCCTGGGGCTGTGTTTAATGTTAATTTCAACAAATCGTCTTTAAGCTAAACAGCACAGCTGTCTCAGTCCTGGGGCTGTGTTTAATGTCCAACACAAGCACACAGCTGTCTCAGGGCCTCCTGGGGCTGTTGTTAAACTTAACCACTGCAATTAGGAAATCGTCTTTACATGCGACAAAAGTCTATCAGTCTGCAAAAATCTTTCTCCACACAGCTGTCTCAGGGCCTCCTGGGGGCTGTGTTTAATGTTAATTTCAACACAAGCTAATGTAGTTGACTCCAAAACAACACAGCTGTCTCAGGGCCTCCTGGGGGCTGTGTTTAATGTTAATTTCAACACAAGCTAATGTAGTTGACTCCAAAACAGCACAGCTGTCTCAGGGCCTCCTGGGGGCTGTTTTTAATGTTAATTTCAACACAAGCTAATGTAGTTGACTCCAAAACAGCACAGCTGTCTCAGGGCCTCCTGGGGGCTGTGTTTAATGTTAATTTCAACACAAGCTAATGTAGTTGACTCCAAAACAGCACAGCTGTCTCAGGGCCTCCTGGGGGCTGTTGTTAAACTTAACCACTGCAATTAGTTGAAATCGTCTTCCTGGGGCTGTTGTTACTTAACCACTGCAATTAGACAAAAGTCTATCAGTCTGCAAAAATCTTTCTCCACACAGCTGTCTCAGGGCCTCCTAGGGGCTGTGTTTAATGTTAATTTCAACACAAGCTAATGTAGTTGACTCCAAAACAGCACAGCTGTCTCAGGGCCTCCTGGGGGCTGTTGTTAAACTTAACCACTGCAATTAGGAAATCGTCTTTACCGCGACAAAAGTCTATCAGTCTGCAAAAATCTTTCTCCACACAGCTGTCTCAGGGCCTCCTGGGGGCTGTGTTTAATGTTAATTTCAACACAAGCTAATGTAGTTGACTCCAAAACAGCACAGCTGTCTCAGGGCCTCCTGGGGCTGTTGTTAAACTTAACCACTGCAATTAGGAAATCGTCTTTACATGACAAAAGTCTATCAGTCTGCAAAAATCTTTCTCCACACAGCTGTCTCAGGGCCTCCTGGGGCTGTGTTTAATGTTAATTTCAACACAAGCTAATGTAGTTGACTCCAAAACAGCACAGCTGTCTCAGGGCCTCCTGGGGCTGTTGTTTAATGTTAATTTCAACACAAGGGGCTGTGTTTAATGTTAAACACAAGCTAATGTAGTTGACTCCAAAACAGTGTCTCAGGGCCTCCTGGGGCTGTTGTTAAACTTAACCACTGTTCGTCTTTAATCTATCAAAAAATCTTTCTCCACACAGCTGTCTCAGGGCCTCCTGGGGCTGTGTTTAATGTTAATTTCAACACAAGCAATGTAGTTGACAAAACAGCTGTCTCAGGGCCTCCTGGGGCTGTGTTTAATGTTAATTTCAACACAAGCTAATGTAGTTGACTCCAAAACAGCACAGCTGTCTCAGGGCCTCCTGGGGCTGTTGTTAAACTTAACCACTGCAATTAGGAAATCGTCTTTACATGACAAAAGTCTATCAGTCTGCAAAAATCTTTCTCCACACAGCTGTCTCAGGGCCTCCTGGGGCTGTGTTTAATGTTAATTTCAACACAAGCTAATGTAGTTGACTCCAAAACAGCACAGCTGTCTCAGGGCCTCCTGGGGCTGTTGTTAAACTTAACCACTGCAATTAGGAAATCGTCTTTATGTGACAAAAGTCTATCAGTCTGCAAAAATCTTTCTCCACACAGCTGTCTCAGGGCCTCCTGGGGCTGTGTTTAATGTTAATTTCAACACAAGCTAATGTAGTTGACTCCAAAACAGCACAGCTGTCTCAGGGCCTCCTGGGGGCTGTTGTTAAACTTAACCACTGCAATTAGGAAATCGTCTTTACCACGAGAAAAGTCTATCAGTCTGCAAAAATCTTTCTCCACACAGCTGTCTCAGGGCCTCCTGGGGCTGTGTTTAATGTTAATTTCAACACAAGCTGTCTCAAAACAGGGCTCTCCTGGGGCTGTTGTTAAACTTAACCACTGCAATTAGGAAATCGTCTTTACAACACAAAAGTCTATCAGTCTGCAAAAATCTTTCTCCACACAGCTGTCTCAGGGCCTCCTGGGGCTGTGTTTAATGTTAATTTCAACACAAGCTAATGTAGTTGACTCCAAAACAGCACAGCTGTCTCAGGGCCTCCTGGGGGCTGTGTTTAATGTTAATTTCAACACAAGCTAATGTAGTTGACTCCAAAACAGCACAGCTGTCTCAGGGCCTCCTGGGGGCTTTTGTTAAATTTAACCACTGCAAGTAGGAAATCGTCTTTACCACGATAAAAGTATATCAGTCTGCAAAAATCTTTCTCCACACAACTGTCTCAGGGCCTCCTGGGGCTGTGTTTAACAACTGCAATTACTGCTTTAATTAAAAGTCTATCAGTCTGCAAAAATCTTTCTCACACAGCTGTCTCAGGGCCTCCTGGGGCTGTGTTTATTGTTAATTTCAACACAAGCTAATGTAGTTGACTCCAAAACAGCACAGCTGTCTCAGGGCCTCCTGGGGGCTGTGTTTAATGTTAATTTCAACACAAGCTAATGTAGTTGACTCCAAAACAGCACAGCTGTCTCAGGGCCTCCTGGGGGCTGTTGTTAAACTTAACCACTGCAAGTAGGAAATCGTCTTTACCGCGACAAAAGTCTATCAGTCTGCAAAAATCTTTATCCACACAGCTGTCTCAGGGCCTCCTGGGGGCTGTGTTTAATGTTAATTTCAACACAAGCTAATGTAGTTGACTCCAAAACAGCACAGCTGTCTCAGGGCCTCCTGGGGCTGTTGTTAAACTTAACAACTGCAATTAAAATGTCTTTACATGAAAAAGTTATCAGTCTGCAAAAATCTAATGTCTCAGTTGACTCCAATGTTAACAACACAGCTGTCTCAGGGCCTCCTGGGGGCTGTGTTTAATGTTAATTTCAACACAAGCTAATGTAGTTGACTCCAAAACAGCACAGCTGTCTCAGGGCCTCCTGGGGGCTGTTGTTAAACTTAACCACTGCAATTAGGAAATCGTCTTTACCGCGACAAAAGTCTATCAGTCTGCAAAAATCTTTCTCCACACAGCTGTCTCAGGGCCTCCTGGGGCTGTGTTTAATGTTAACCACTTCAACACAAATCGCTAATGTAGTTGAAAAACAAGCTTTCTCCAAAACAGCACAGCTGTCTCAGGGCCTCCTGGGGCTGTTGTTAAACTTAACCACTGCAATTAGGAAATCGTCTTTAGTTCTATCAGACAAAAGTCTATCAGTCTGCAAAAATCATTTTCCACACAACTGTCTCAGGGCCTCCTGGGGGCTGTGTTTAATGTTAATTTCAACACAAGCTAATGTAGTTGACTCCAAAACAGCACAGCTGTCTCAGGGCCTCCTGGGGGCTGTTGTTAAACTTAACCATTGCAATTAGGAAATCGTCTTTATTGTGACAAAAGTTATTCAGTCTGCAAAAATCTTTCTCCACACAGCTGTCTCAGGGCCTCCTGGGGGCTGTGTTTAATGTTAATTTCAACACAAGCTAATGTAGTTGACTCCAAAACAGCACAGCTGTCTCAGGGCCTCCTGGGGGCTGTTGTTAAACTTAACCACTGCAATTAGGAAATCGTCTTTACCGCGACAAAAGTCTATCAGTCTGCAAAAATCTTTCTCCACACACAGCTGTCTCAGGGCCTCCTGGGGGCTGTGTTTAATGTTAATTTCAACACAAGCTAATGTAGTTGACTCCAAAAAACACAGCTGTCTCAGGGCCTCCTGGGGCTGTACCGTTAATTTCAACACAAGCTAATGTAGTTGAAGTCTGTCAGTCTGCAAAAATCTTTGTCCACACAGCTGTCTCAGGGCTTCCTGGGGGCTGTTGTTAAACTTAACCACTACAATTAGGAAATTGTTTTATCCGCGACAAAAGTCTATCAGTCTGCAAAAATCTTTCTCCACACAGCTGTCTCAGGGCCTCCTGGGGGCTGTGTTTAATGTTAATTTCAACACAAGCTAATGTAGTTGACTCCAAAACAGCACAGCTGTCTCAGGGCCTCCTGGGGGCTGTTGTTAAACTTAACCACTGCAATTAGGAAATCGTCTTTACATGACAAAAGTCTATCAGTCTGCAAAAATCTTTCTCCACACAGCTGTCTCAGGGCCTCCTGGGGGCTGTGTTTAATGTTAATTTCAACACAAGCTAATGTAGTTGACTCCAAAACAGCACAGCTGTCTCAGGGCCTCCTGGGGCTGTTGTTAAACTTAATTTGCAATTAGGAAATCGTCTTTACATGTAAAAGTCTATCAGTCTGCAAAAATCTTTCTCTACACAGCTGTCTCAGGGCCTCCTGGGGGCTGTTGTTAAACTTAACCACTGCAATTAGGAAATCGTCTTTACCGCGACAAAAGTCTATCAGTCTGCAAAAATCTTTGTCCACACAGCTGTCTCAGGGCCTCCTGGGGGCTGTTGTTAAACTTAACCACTGCAATTAGGAAATCGTCTTTACCGCGACAAAAGTCTATCAGTCTGCAAAAATCAACAAAAGCTAATGTTTCTCCAAAACACAGCTGTCTCAGGGCCTCCTGGGGCTGTGTTTAATGTTAATTTCAACACAAGCTAATGTAGTTGACTCCAAAACAGCACAGCTGTCTCAGGGCCTCCTGGGGGCTGTTGTTAAACTTAACCACTGCAATTAGGAAATCGTCTTTACCGCGACAAAAGTCTATCAGTCTGCAAAAATCTTTCTCCACACAGCTGTCTCAGGGCCTCCTGGGGCTGTGTTTAATGTTAATTTCAACACAAGCTAATGTAGTTGACTCCAAAACAACACAGCTGTCTCAGGGCCTCCTGGGGCTGTTGTTAAACTTAACCACTGAAATTCGGAAATCGTCTTTACCACGACAAAAGTATATCAGTCTGCAAAAATCTTTCTCCACACAGCTGTCTCACAGGGGCTGTCTGTCTCAGGGCCTCCTGGGGGCTGTCTTTAATGTTAATTTCAACACAAGCTAATGTAGTTGACTCCAAAACAGCACAGCTGTCTCAGGGCCTCCTGGGGCTGTTGTTAAACTTAACCACTGCAATTAGGAAATCGTCTTTACCATGCGACAAAAGTCTATCAGTCTGCAAAAATCTTTCTCCACACAGCTGTCTCAGGGCCTCCTGGGGCTGTGTTTAATGTTAATTTCAACACAAGCTAATGTAGTTGACTCCAAAACAGCACAGCTGTCTCAGGGCCTCCTGGGGCTGTTGTTAAACTTAACTCAAAACAGCACAGCTGTGCAATTAGGAAATCGTCTTTATTGTGAAAAAGTCTATCAGTCTGCAAAAATCTTTCTCCACACAGCTGTCTCAGGGCCTCCTGGGGCTGTGTTTAATGTTAATTTCAACACAAGCTAATGTAGTTGACTCCAAAACAGCACAGCTGTCTCAGGGCCTCCTGGGGCTGTTGTTAAACTTAACCACTGCAATTAGGAAATCGTCTTTACACATGACAAAAGTCTATCAGTCTGCAAAAATCTTTCTCCACACAGCTGTCTCAGGGCCTCCTGGGGCTGTGTTTAATGTTAAACTTCACCACAAGCTAATTAGTTGACTCCAAAACAACTGTCTCAGGGCCTCAAAGTCTATCAGTCTGCAAAACACAAGCTAATTAGTTGACTCCACACACAGCTGTCTCAGGGCCTCCTGGGGGCTGTTGTTAAACTTAACCACTGCAATTAGGAAATCGTCTTTACTGCGACAAAAGTCTATCAGTCTGCAAAAATCTTTCTCCACACAGCTGTCTCAGGGCCTCCTGGGGGCTGTGTTTAATGTTAATTTCAACACAAGCTAATGTAGTTGACTCCAAAACAGCACAGCTGTCTCAGGGCCTCCTGGGGGCTGTTGTTAAACTTAACCACTGCAATTAGGAAATCGTCTTTACCGCGACAAAAGTCTATCAGTCTGCAAAAATCTTTCTCACACAGCTGTCTCAGGGCCTCCTGGGGGCTGTTGTTAAACTTAACCACTGCAATTAGGAAATCTAATGACAAAAGTCTATCAGTCTGCAAAAATCTTTCTCCACACAGCTGTCTCAGGGCCTCCTGGGGCTGTGTTTAATGTTAATTTCAACACAAGCTAATGTAGTTGACTCCAAAACAGCACAGCTGTCTCAGGGCCTCCTGGGGGCTGTTGTTAAACTTAACCACTGCAATTAGGAAATCGTCTTTACCATGACAAAAGTCTATCAGTCTGCAAAAATCTTTCTCCACACAGCTGTCTCAGGGCCTCCTGGGGGCTGTGTTTAATGTTAATTTCAACACAAGCTAATGTAGTTGACTCCAAAACAGCACAGCTGTCTCAGGGCCTCCTGGGGGCTGTTGTTAAACTTAACCACTGCAATTAGGAAATCGTCTTTACCACGACAAAAGTCTATCAGTCTGCAAAAATCTTTCTCCACACAGCTGTCTCAGGGCCTCCTGGGGCTGTTTTAATGTTAAAACTTAACCACTGCAATGTAGGAAATCGTCTTTACTCAAAAGTCTATCAGTCTGCAAAAATCTTTCTCCACACAGCTGTCTCAGGGCCTCCTGGGGCTGTGTTTAATGTTAATTTCAACACAAGCTAATGTAGTTGACTCCAAAACAGCACAGCTGTCTCAGGGCCTCCTGGGGCTGTTGTTAATTAACCACTAATTTCAACACAAGCTAATGTACTTAACCACTGCAATCCTGGGGCTGTTGTTAAATTAACGTCTTTATCGTGTGACAAAAGTCTATCAGTCTGCAAAATCTTTCTCCACACAGCTGTCTCAGGGCCTCCTGGGGGCTGTGTTTAATATTAATTTCAACACAAGCTAATGTAGTTGACTCCAAAACAGCACAGCTGTCTCAGGGCCTCCTGGGGGCTATTGTTAAATTTAACCACTGCAAGTAGGAAATCGTCTTTACCATGATAAAAGTATATCAGTCTGCAAAAATCTTTCTCCACACAACTGTCTCAGGGCCTCCTGGGGGCTGTTGTTAAACTTAACCACTGCAATAGGAAATCGTCTTTATGTACAAAAGTCTGACAGTCTGCAAAAATCTTTGTCACACAGCTGTCTCAGGGCCTCCTGGGGCTGTTGTTAAACTTAACCACTGCAATTAGTTGAAAATCGTCTTTCACCGCGACAAAAGTCTGTCAGTCTGCAAAAATCTTTCTCCACACAGCTTCTCCACACAGCTGTCTCAGGGCCTCCTGGGGCTGTGTTAAACTTAATAATGTAGTTGAATGTCTCAACACAAGCACAAGCTAATGTAGTTGACTCCAAAACAGCACAGCTGTCTCAGGGCCTCCTGGGGCTGTTGTTAAACTTAACCACTGCAATTAGGAAATCGTCTTTACAAGACAAAAGTCTATCAGTCTGCAAAAATCTTTCTCCACACAGCTGTCTCAGGGCCTCCTGGGGCTGTGTTTAATGTTAATTTCAACACAAGCTAATGTAGTTGACTCCAAAACAGCACAGCTGTCTCAGGGCCTCCTGGGGCTGTTGTTAAACTTAACCACTGCAGGGCCTTAGGAAATCGTCTTTACGTCTTTACCGCGACAAAAGTCTATCAGTCTGCAAAAATCTTTCTCCACACAGCTGTCTCAGGGCCTCCTGGGGCTGTGTTTAATGTTAATTTCAATTAGGAAATTGTAATGTAGTTGATCAGTCTGCAAAAATCTTTGTCACAGCTGTCTCAGGGCCTCCTGGGGCTGTTGTTAAACTTAACAACTGCAATTAGGTAGTTGACTCCAATCCTCCTGGGTCTGTTTAAAAATCTTTCTCCACTGCAAAATCTTTCTGTGTCTCAGGGCCTACTGGGGCTGTGACAAAAGTCTATCAGTCTGCAAAAATCTTTCTCCACACAGCTGTCTCAGGGCCTCCTGGGGCTGTGTTTAATGTTAATTTCAACACAAGCTAATGTAGTTGACTCCAAAACAGCACAGCTGTCTCAGGGCCTCCTGGGGGCTGTTGTTAAACTTAACCACTGCAATTAGGAAATCGTCTTTACAAGACAAAAGTCTATCAGTCTGCAAAAATCTTTCTCCACACAGCTGTCTCAGGGCCTCCTGGGGGCTGTGTTTAATGTTAATTTCAACACAAGCTAATGTAGTTGACTCCAAAACAGCACAGCTGTCTCAGGGCCTCCTGGGGGCTGTGTTTAATATTAATTTCAACACAAGCTAATGTAGTTAACTCCAATACAGCACAGCTGTCTCAGGGCCTCCTGGGGGCTATTGTTAAATTTAACCACTGCAAGTAGGAAATCGTCTTTACCATGATAAAAGTATATCAGTCTGCAAAAATCTTTCTCCACACAACTGTCTCAGGGCCTCCTGGGGGCTGTGTTTAATATTAATTTCAACACAAGCTAATGTAGTTGACTCCAAAACAGCACAGCTGTCTCAGGGCCTCCTGGGGCTGTTGTTAAACTTAACCATTAGCAATTAGGAAATCGTCTTTATTGTGACAAAAGTTATTCAGTCTGCAAAAATCTTTCTCCACACAGCTGTCTCAGGGCCTCCTGGGGGCTGTGTTTAATGTTAATTTCAACACAAGCTAATGTAGTTGACTCCAAAACAGCACAGCTGTCTCAGGGCCTCCTGGGGGCTGTGTTTAATATTAATTTCAACACAAGCTAATGTAGTTGACTCCAAAACAGCACAGCTGTCTCAGGGCCTCCTGGGGCTATTGTTAAATTTAACCACTGCAACAAAAGTAGTCTGCAAATCTTTCTCTTTGTCTCAGGGCCTCCTGGGGCTGAATGTTAAAAAGTATATCAGTCTGCAAAAATCTTTCTCCACACAACTGTCTCAGGGCCTCCTGGGGGCTGTTGTTAAACTTAACCACTGCAAGTAGGAAATCGTCTTTACCGTGACAAAGTCTATCAGTCTGCAAAAATCTTTCTCCACACAGCTGTCTCAGGGCCTCCTGGGGGCTGTGTTTAATGTTAATTTCAACACAAGCTAATGTAGTTGACTCCAAAACAGCACAGCTGTCTCAGGGCCTCCTGGGGCTGTTGTTAAACTTAACCACTGCAATTAGGAAATCGTCTTTACCGCGACAAAAGTCTATCAGTCTGCAAAAATCTTTATCCACACAGCTGTCTCAGGGCCTCCTGGGAGCTGTGTTTAATGTTAATTTCAACACAAGCTAATGTAGTTGACTCCAAAACAGCACAGCTGTCTCAGGGCCTCCTGGGGGCTGTGTTTAATGTTAATTTCAACACTGTTAATTTCAACACAAGCTAATGTAGTTGACTCCAAAACAGCACAGCTGTCTCAGGGCCTCCTGGGGGCTGTTGTTAAACTTAACCATTGCAATTAGGAAATCGTCTTTATTGTGACAAAAGTTATTCAGTCTGCAAAAATCTTTCTCCACACAGCTGTCTCAGGGCCTCCTGGGGGCTGTGTTTAATGTTAATTTCAACACAAGCTAATGTAGTTGACTCCAAAACAGCACAGCTGTCTCAGGGCCTCCTGGGGGCTGTTGTTAAACTTAACCACTGCAATTAGGAAATCGTCTTTACCGCGACAAAAGTCTATCAGTCTGCAAAAATCTTTCTCCACACAGCTGTCTCAGGGCCTCCTGGGGGCTGTTGTTAAACTTAACCACTGCAATTAGGGGCTGTTGTTTTAACCACTGCAATTAGGAAATCGTCTTTACAAAAGTCTATCAGTCTGCAAAAATCTTTCTCCACACAGCTGTCTCAGGGCCTCCTGGGGGCTGTGTTTAATGTTAATTTCAACACAAGCTAATGTAGTTGACTCCAAAACAGCACAGCTGTCTCAGGGCCTCCTGGGGGCTGTGTTTAATGTTAATTTCAACACAAGCTAATGTAGTTGACTCCAAAACAGCACAGCTGTCTCAGGGCCTCCTGGGGCTGTTGTTAAACTTAACAACACTGCTAATGTAGTTGATCGTCAAAACAGCACAGCTGTCTCAGGGCCTCCTGGGGCTGTTGTTAAACTTAACCACTGCAATTAGGAAATCGTCTTTACACGAAAAATCTTTCTCCACAGCTGTCTCAGGGCCTCCTGGGGCTGTGTTTAATGTTAATTTCAACACAAGCTAATGTAGTTGACTCCAAAACACACAGCTGTCTCAGGGCCTCCTGGGGCTGTTGTTAAACTTAACCACTGCAATTAGGAAATCGTCTTTACATGACAAAAGTCTATCAGTCTGCAAAAATCTTTCTCCACACAGCTGTCTCAGGGCCTCCTGGGGCTGTGTTTAATGTTAATTTCAACACAAGCTAATGTAGTTGACTCCAAAACAGCACAGCTGTCTCAGGGCCTCCTGGGGGCTGTGTTTAATGTTAATTTCAACACAAGCTAATGTAGTTGACTCCAAAACAGCACAGCTGTCTCAGGGCCTCCTGGGGGCTGTTGTTAAACTTAACCACTGCAATTAGGAAATCGTCTTTACATGACAAAAGTCTATCAGTCTGCAAAAATCTTTCTCCACACAGCTGTCTCAGGGCCTCCTGGGGCTGTGTTTAATGTTAATTTCAACACAAGCTAATGTAGTTGACTCCAAAACAGCACAGCTGTCTCAGGGCCTCCTGGGGGCTGTGTTTAATGTTAATTTCAACACAAGCTAATGTAGTTGACTCCAAAACAGCACAGCTGTCTCAGGGCCTCCTGGGGGCTGTGTTTAATGTTAATTTCAACACAAGCTAATGTAGTTAACTCCAAAACAGCACAGCTCTCAAAACAGCACAGCTGTCTCAGGGCCTCCTGGGGCTGTTGTTAAACTTAACCACTGCAATTAGGAAATCGTCTTTACATGACAAAAGTCTATCAGTCTGCAAAAATCTTTCTCCACACAGCTGTCTCAGGGCCTCCTGGGGGCTGTGTTTAATGTTAATTTCAACACAAGCTAATGTAGTTGACTCCAAAACAGCACAGCTGTCTCAGGGCCTCCTGGGGCTGTTGTTAAACTTAACCACTGCAATTAGGAAATCGTCTTTACACACAGACAAAAGTCTATCAGTCTGCAAAAATCTTTCTCCACACAGCTGTCTCAGGGCCTCCTGGGGGCTGTGTTTAATGTTAATTTCAACACAAGCTAATGTAGTTGACTCCAAAACAGCACAGCTGTCTCAGGGCCTCCTGGGGGCTGTGTTTAATGTTAATTTCAACACAAGCTAATGTAGTTGACTCCAAAACAGCACAGCTGTCTCAGGGCCTCCTGGGGCTGTTGTTAAACTTAACCACTGCAATTAGGAAATCGTCTTTACATGACAAAAGTCTATCAGTCTGCAAAAATCTTTCTCCACACAGCTGTCTCAGGGCCTCCTGGGGGCTGTGTTTAATGTTAATTTCAACACAAGCTAATGTAGTTGACTCCAAAACAGCACAGCTGTCTCAGGGCCTCCTGGGGGCTGTTGTTAAACTTAACCACTGCAATTAGGAAATCGTCTTTACCACGACAAAAGTCTATCAGTCTGCAAAAATCTTTCTCCACACAGCTGTCTCAGGGCCTCCTGGGGCTGTGTTTAATGTTAATTTCAACACAAGCTAATGTAGTTGACTCCAAAACAGCACAGCTGTCTCAGGGCTCTCCTGGGGCTGTGTTTAATGTTAATTTCAACACAAGCTAATGTAGTTGACTCCAAAAATGTAGTTGACTCACAGCTGTCTCAGGGCCTCCTGGGGCTGTTGTTAAACTTAACCACTGCAATTAGGAAATCGTCTTTACCATGACAAAAGTCTATCAGTCTGCAAAAATCTTTCTCCACACAGCTGTCTCAGGGCCTCCTGGGGCTGTTAAACTTAACCACTAATTTCAAAAAGTCTACTGCAAAAATCTTTCTCCAGCTAATGTAGTTTATCCAACACAAAGTCTAGTTGACTCCAAAACAGCACAGCTGTCTCAGGGCCTCCTGGGGCTGTGTTTAATGTTAATTTCAACAAAAGTCTATCAGTCTGCAAAAATCCAAAACAGCACAGCTGTCTCAGGGCCTTGGGGCTCCAAAGGAAATCAGCACAGCTGTCTCAGGGCCTCCTGGGGCTGTGTTTAATGTTAATTTCAACACAAGCTAATGTAGTTGACTCCAAAACAGCACAGCTGTCTCAGGGCCTCCTGGGGCTGTTGTTAAACTTAACCACTGCAATTAGGAAATCGTCTTTACCGCGACAAAAGTCTATCAGTCTGCAAAAATCTTTCT
The DNA here is from genome assembly GCA_020496755.1 of Channa maculata. NCBI lineage: Eukaryota > Metazoa > Chordata > Actinopteri > Anabantiformes > Channidae > Channa > Channa maculata. Next base: position 11,159 of record JAHZUS010000083.1, on the reverse strand, counting down.
CCACACAGCTGTCTCAGGGCCTCCTGGGGCTGTGTTTAATGTTAATTTCAACACAAGCTAATGTAGTTGACTCCACACAGCTGTCTCAGGGCCTCCTGGGGCTGTGTTTAATGTTTTATCATGACAAAAGTCTAATGTAGTTGAAAAACAGCACAGCTGTCTCAGGGCCTCCTGGGGCTGTTGTTAAACTTAACCACTGCAATTAGGAAATCGTCTTTACATGACAAAAGTCTATCAGTCTGCAAAAATCTTTCTCCACACAGCTGTCTCAGGGCCTCCTGGGGCTGTGTTTAATGTTAATTTCAACACAAGCTAATGTAGTTGACTCCAAAACAGCACAGCTGTCTCAGGGCCTCCTGGGGCTGTTGTTAAACTTAACCACTGCAATTAGGAAATCGTCTTTACAGTGACAAAAGTCTATCAGTCTGCAAAAATCTTTCTCCACACAGCTGTCTCAGGGCCTCCTGGGGGCTGTGTTTAATGTTAATTTCAACACAAGCTAATGTAGTTGACTCCAAAACAGCACAGCTGTCTCAGGGCCTCCTGGGGGCTGTGTTTAATGTTAATTTCAACACAAGCTAATGTAGTTGACTCAAAACAGCACAGCTGTCTCAGGGCCTCCTGGGGCTGTTGTTAAACTTAACCACTGCAATTAGGAAATCGTCTTTACCACGACAAAAGTCTATCAGTCTGCAAAACAGCACAGCTGTCTCAGGGCCTCCTGCTGTTAAACTTAACCACTGCAATTAAAATCTTTCTCAACACACTCCAAAACAGCACAGCTGTCTCAGGGCCTCCTGGGGCTGTTGTTAAACTTAACCACTGCAAGTAGGAAATCGTCTTTACCGTGACAAAGTCTATCAGTCTGCAAAAATCTTTATCCACACAGCTGTCTCAGGGCCTCCTGGGAGCTGTGTTTAATGTTAATTTCAACACAAGCTAATGTAGTTGACTCCAAAACAGCACAGCTGTCTCAGGGCCTCCTGGGGGCTGTGTTTAATGTTAATTTCAACACAAGCTAATGTAGTTGACTCCAAAACAGCACAGCTGTCTCAGGGCCTCCTGGGGGCTGTTGTTAAACTTAACCACTGCAATTAGGAAATCGTCTTTACATGTGACAAAATTCTATCAGTCTGCAAAAATCTTTCTCCACACAGCTGTCTCAGGGCCTCCTGGGGGCTGTGTTTAATGTTAATTTCAACACAAGCTAATGTAGTTGACTCCAAAACAGCACAGCTGTCTCAGGGCCTCCTGGGGGCTGTTGTTAAACTTAACCACTGCAATTAGGAAATCGTCTTTACCGCGACAAAAGTCTATCAGTCTGCAAAAATCTTTCTCTACACAGCTGTCTCAGGGCCTCCTGGGGGCTGTTGTTAAACTTAACCACTGCAATTAGGAAATCGTCTTTATCAGCTGACAAAACACAGCTCTATCAGTCTGCAAAAATCTTTCTCCACACAGCTGTCTCAGGGCCTCCTGGGGGCTGTGTTTAATGTTAATTTCAACACAAGCTAATGTAGTTGACTCCAAAACAGCACAGCTGTCTCAGGGCCTCCTGGGGGCTGTGTTTAATGTTAATTTCAACACAAGCTAATGTAGTTGACTCCAAAACAGCACAGCTGTCTCAGGGCCTCCTGGGGGCTGTTGTTAAACTTAACCACTGCAATTAGGAAATCGTCTTTACAAATGTCTACACTGCAAAAATCTACACAGCTGTCTCAGGGCCTCCTGGGGGCTGTGTTTAATGTTAATTTCAACACAAGCTAATGTAGTTGACTCCAAAACAGCACAGCTGTCTCAGGGCCTCCTGGGGGCTGTTGTTAAACTTAACCATTGCAATTAGGAAATCGTCTTTATTGTGACAAAAGTCTATCAGTCTGCAAAAATCTTTCTCCACACAGCTGTCTCAGGGCCTCCTCGGGGCTGTGTTTAATGTTAATTTCAACACAAGCTAATGTAGTTGACTCCAAAACAGCACAGCTGTCTCAGGGCCTCCTGGGGCTGTGTGTTAATGTTAATTTCAACACAAGCTAATGTAGTTGACTCCAAAACAGCACAGCTGTCTCAGGGCCTCCTGGGGCTGTTGTTAAACTTAACCACTGCAATTAGGAAATCGTCTTTACCACAAAAGTCTATCAGTCTGCAAAAATCTTTCTCCACACAGCTGTCTCAGGGCCTCCTGGGGCTGTGTTTAATGTTAATTTCAACACAAGCTAATGTAGTTGACTCCAAAACAGCACAGCTGTCTCAGGGCCTCCTGGGGCTGTTGTTAAACTTAACCACTGCAATTAGGAAATCGTCTTTACATGACAAAAGTCTATCAGTCTGCAAAAATCTTTCTCCACACAGCTGTCTCAGGGCCTCCTGGGGCTGTGTTTAATGTTAATTTCAACACAAGCTAATGTAGTTGACTCCAAAACAGCACAGCTGTCTCAGGGCCTCCTGGGGCTGTTGTTAAACTGTTTAAATGTTAATTTCAACACAAAAGTAATGTCAGTTGCTCCAAAACAGCACAGCTGTCTCAGGGCCTCCTGGGGGCTGTTGTTAAACTTAACCACTGCAATTAGGAAATCGTCTTTACCACGACAAAAGTCTATCAGTCTGCAAAAATCTTTCTCCACACAGCTGTCTCAGGGCCTCCTGGGGGCTGTGTTTAATGTTAATTTCAACACAAGCTAATGTAGTTGACTCCTCAGGGCCTCCTGGGGCTGTGTTTAATGTTAATTTCAACACAAGCTAATGTAGTTGACTCAAAACAGCACAGCTGTCTCAGGGCCTCCTGGGGCTGTTGTTAAACTTAACCACTGCAATTAGGAAATCGTCTTTACCGCGACAAAAGTCTATCAGTCTGCAAAAATCTTTCTCCACACAGCTGTCTCAGGGCCTCCTGGGGGCTGTGTTTAATGTTAATTTCAACACAAGCTAATGTAGTTGACTCCAAAACAGCACAGCTGTCTCAGGGCCTCCTGGGGGCTGTTGTTAAACTTAACCACTGCAATTAGGAAATCGTCTTTACCGCGACAAAAGTCTATCAGTCTGCAAAAATCTTTCTCCACACAGCTGTCTCAGGGCCTCCTGGGGGCTGTGTTTAATGTTAATTTCAACACAAGCTAATGTAGTTGACTCCAAAACAGCACAGCTGTCTCAGGGCCTCCTGGGGGCTGTGTTTAATGTTAATTTCAACACAAGCTAATGTAGTTGACTCCAACACAGCACAGCTGTCTCAGGGCCTCCTGGGGCTGTTGTTAAACTTAACCACTGCAATTAGGAAATCGTCTTTACATGACAAAAAATCTCTATCAGTCTGCAAAAATCTTTCTCAAAACACACAGCTGTCTCAGGGCCTCCTGGGGCTGTGTTTAATGTTAATTTCAACACAAGCTAATGTAGTTGACTCCAAAACAGCACAGCTGTCTCAGGGCCTCCTGGGGGCTGTTGTTAAACTTAACCACTGCAATTAGGAAATCGTCTTTACCGCGACAAAAGTCTATCAGTCTGCAAAAATCTTTCTCCACACAGCTGTCTCAGGGCCTCCTGGGGCTGTGTTTAATGTTAATTTCAACACAAGCTAATGTAGTTGACTCCAAAACAGCACAGCTGTCTCAGGGCCTCCTGGGGGCTGTGTTTAATGTTAATTTCAACACAAGCTAATGTAGTTGACTCCAAAACAGCACAGCTGTCTCAGGGCCTCCTGGGGGCTGTTGTTAAACTTAACCACTGCAATTAGGAAATTAATTTCAACACAAAAGTCTATCAGTCTGCAAAAATCTTTCTCCACACAGCTGTCTCAGGGCCTCCTGGGGGCTGTTGTTAAACTTAACCACTGCAATTAGGAAATTGTCTTTACCACGACAAAAGTCTATCAGTGTGCAAAAATCTTTCTCCACACAGCTGTCTCAGGGCCTCCTGGGGCTGTGTTTAATGTTAATTTCAACACAAGCTAATGTAGTTGACTCCAAAACAGCACAGCTGTCTCAGGGCCTCCTGGGGGCTGTGTTTAATGTTAATTTCAACACAAGCTAATGTAGTTGACTCCAAAACAGCACAGCTGTCTCAGGGCCTCCTGGGGGCTGTTGTTAAACTTAACCACTGCAATTAGGAAATCGTCTTTACCGTGACAAAAGTCTATCAGTCTGCAAAAATCTTTCTCCACACAGCTGTCTCAGGGCCTCCTCGGGGCTGTGTTTAATGTTAATTTCAACACAAGCTAATGTAGTTGACTCCAAAACAGCACAGCTGTCTCAGGGCCTCCTGGGGCTGTGTTTAATGTTAATTTCTGTAGTGTCCAAAAAACTTCTCACCACTGCATCTTTCTCCACACAGCTGTCTCAGGGCCTCCTGGGGCTGTCTTTACCAATTTCAAAACAAGCTCAGTCTGCAAAAATCTTTCTCCACACAGCTGTCTCAGGGCCTCCTGGGGGCTGTTGTTAAACTTAACCACTGCAATTAGGAAATCGTCTTTACCGCGACAAAAGTCTATCAGTCTGCAAAAATCTTTCTCCACACAGCTGTCTCAGGGCCTCCTGGGGGCTGTGTTTAATGTTAATTTCAACACAAGCTAATGTAGTTGACTCCAAAACAGCACAGCTGTCTCAGGGCCTCCTGGGGGCTGTGTTTAATGTTAATTTCAACACAAGCTAATGTAGTTGACTCCAAAACAGCACAGCTGTCTCAGGGCCTCCTGGGGGCTGTTGTTAAACTTAACCACTGCAATTAGGAAATCGTCTTTACCACGACAAAAGTCTATCAGTCTGCAAAAATCTTTCTCCACACAGCTGTCTCAGGGCCTCCTGGGGGCTGTTGTTAAACTTAACCATTGCAATTAGGAAATCGTCTTTATTGTGACAAAAGTTATTCAGTCTGCAAAAATCTTTCTCCACACAGCTGTCTCAGGGCCTCCTGGGGGCTGTGTTTAATGTTAATTTCAACACAAGCTAATGTAGTTGACTCCAAAACAGCACAGCTGTCTCAGGGCCTCCTGGGGGCTGTGTTTAATGTTAATTTCAACACAAGCTAATGTAGTTGACTCCAAAACAGCACAGCTGTCTCAGGGCCTCCTGGGGGCTGTTGTTAAACTTAACCACTGCAATTAGGAAATCGTCTTTACACTGTCAAAAGTCTATCAGTCTGCAAAAATCTTTCTCCACACAGCTGTCTCAGGGCCTCCTGGGGGCTGTGTTTAATGTTAATTTCAACACAAGCTAATGTAGTTGACTCCAAAACAGCACAGCTGTCTCAGGGCCTCCTGGGGGCTGTTGTTAAACTTAACCACTGCAATTAGGAAATCGTCTTTACAACGACAAAAGTCTATCAGTCTGCAAAAATCTTTCTCCACACAGCTGTCTCAGGGCCTCCTGGGGCTGTGTTTAATGTTAATTTCAACACAAGCTAATGTAGTTGACTCCAAAACAGCACAGCTGTCTCAGGGCCTCCTGGGGGCTGTGTTTAATGTTAATTTCAACACAAGCTAATGTAGTTGACTCCAAAACAGCACAGCTGTCTCAGGGCCTCCTGGGGCTGTTGTTAGCTGTCTCAGGGCCTCCTGGGGGCCTCCTGTGTGTTTAATGTTAATTTCAACACAAGCTAATGTAGTTGACTCCAAAACAGCACAGCTGTCTCAGTTCCTCCATGGGGCTGTTGTTAAACTTAACCACTGCAATTAGGAAATCGTCTTTACAGCGACAAAAGTCTATCAGTCTGCAAAAATCTTTCTCCACACAGCTGTCTCAGGGCCTCCTGGGGGCTGTGTTTAATGTTAATTTCAACACAAGCTAATGTAGTTGACTCCAAAACAGCACAGCTGTCTCAGGGCCTCCTGGGGGCTGTGTTTAATGTTAATTTCAACACAAGCTAATGTAGTTGACTCCAAAACAGCACAGCTGTCTCAGGGCCTCCTGGGGGCTGTTGTTAAACTTAACCACTGCAAATAGGAAATCGTCTTTACCACGACAAAAGTCTATCAGTCTGCAAAAATCTTTCTCCACACAGCTGTCTCAGGGCCTCCTGGGGGCTGTTGTTAATGTTAATTTAACACAAGCTGCAATCGTCTTTACCACGATAAAACTATATCAGTCTGCAAAAATCTTTCTCCACACAACTGTCTCAGGGCCTCCTGGGGGCTGTTGTTAAACTTAACCACTGCAATTAGGAAATCGTCTTTACCGTGACAAAAGTCTATCAGTCTGCAAAAATCTTTCTCCACACAGCTGTCTCAGGGCCTCCTGGGGGCTGTGTTTAATGTTAATTTCAACACAAGCTAATGTAGTTGACTCCAAAACAGCACAGCTGTCTCAGGGCCTCCTGGGGGCTGTTGTTAAACTTAACCACTGCAATTAGGAAATCGTCTTTACCACGACAAAAGTCTATCAGTCTGCAAAAATCTTTATCCACACAGCTGTCTCAGGGCCTCCTGGGAGCTGTGTTTAATGTTAATTTCAACACAAGCTAATGTAGTTGACTCCAAAACAGCACAGCTGTCTCAGGGCCTCCTGGGGGCTGTGTTTAATGTTAATTTCAACACAAGCTAATGTAGTTGACTCCAAAACAGCACAGCTGTCTCAGGGCCTCCTGGGGGCTGTGTTTAATGTTAATTTCAACACAAAATCGTCTTTACGCGACAAAAGTCTATCTCTGCAAAAATCTTTCTCCACACAGCTGTCTCAGGGCCTTGACTCCAAAACAGCACAGCTGTCTCAGGGCCTCCTGGGGCTGTTGTTAAACTTAACCACTGCAATTAGGAAATCGTCTTTACATGACAAAAGTCTATCAGTCTGCAAAAATCTTTCTCCACACAGCTGTCTCAGGGCCTCCTGGGGGCTGTGTTTAATGTTAATTTCAACACAAGCTAATGTAGTTGACTCCAAAACAGCACAGCTGTCTCAGGGCCTCCTGGGGGCTGTTGTTAAACTTAACCACTGCAATTAGGAAATCGTCTTTACAGCGACAAAAGTCTATCAGTCTGCAAAAATCTTTCTCCACACAGCTGTCTCAGGGCCTCCTGGGGGCTGTGTTTAATGTTAATTTCAACACAAGCTAATGTAGTTGACTCCAAAACAGCACAGCTGTCTCAGGGCCTCCTGGGGGCTGTGTTTAATGTTAATTTCAACACAAGCTAATGTAGTTGACTCCAAAACAGCACAGCTGTCTCAGGGCCTCCTGGGGCTGTTGTTAAACTTAACCACTGCAATTAACACGCGACAAAAGTCTATCACAGTCTGCAGAAATCTTTCTCCACACAGCTGTCTCAGGGCCTCCTGGGGGCTGTGTTTAATGTTAATTTCAACACAAGCTAATGTAGTTGACTCCAAAACAGCACAGCTGTCTCAGGGCCTCCTGGGGGCTGTTGTTAAACTTAACCACTGCAATTAGGAAATCGTCTTTACCGCGACAAAAGTCTATCAGTCTGCAAAAATCTTTCTCCACACAGCTGTCTCAGGGCCTCCTGGGGCTGTGTTTAATGTTAATTTCAACACAAGCTAATGTAGTTGACTCCAAAACAGCACAGCTGTCTCAGGGCCTCCTGGGGGCTGTTGTTAAACTTAACCACTGCAATTAGGAAATCGTCTTTACCGCGACAAAAGTCTATCAGTCTGCAAAAATCTTTCTCCACACAGCTGTCTCAGGGCCTCCTGGGGGCTGTGTTTAATGTTAATTTCAACACAAGCTAATGTAGTTGACTCCAAAACAGCACAGCTGTCTGAGGGCCTCCTGGGGGCTGTGTTTAATGTTAATTTCAACACAAGCTAATGTAGTTGACTCCAAAACAGCTCAGCTGTCTCAGGGCCTCCTGGGGCTGTGTTTAATGTTAATTTCAACACAAGCTAATGTAGTTGACTCCAAAACAGCACAGCTGTCTCAGGGCCTCCTGGGGCTGTTGTTAAACTTAAATTAGTTGACTGCAATTCTGCAAAAATCTTTCTCCAACTGTCTCAGTCTTGTAAACTTAACCACTGAAATCGTCTTTACAGACAAAAGTCTATCAGTCTGCAAAAAAGCTTATTCAGTCTGCAAAAATCTAGTTCTCCAAACAGCTGTCTCAGGGCCTCCTGGGGCTGTTGTTAAACTTAACCACTGCAATTAGGAAATCGTCTTTACTGTGACAAAAGTCTATCAGTCTGCAAAAATCTTTCTCCACACAGCTGTCTCAGGGCCTCCTGGGGCTGTGTTTAATGTTAATTTCAACACAAGCTAATGTAGTTGACTCCAAAACAGCACAGCTGTCTCAGGGCCTCCTGGGGCTGTGTTTAGTTTTAACTAATGTAGTTGTTCTCAGGGCCTCCTGGGGCTCAACACAATTAGAAATCGTCTAATGTATCAGTCTGCAAAAATCTTTCTCACACAGCTGTCTCAGGGCCTCCTGGGGCTGTTGTTAAACTTAACCAAACTTAACCACTGCAATTAGGAAATCGTCTTTACCACGCGACAAAACTATCAGTCTATCAGTCTGCAAAAATCTTTCTCAATAAGTGATTTCTTCAGCTGTCTCAGGGCCTCCTGGGGCTGTGTTTAATGTTAATTTCAACACAAGCTAATGTAGTTGACTCCAAAACAGCACAGCTGTCTCAGGGCCTCCTGGGGCTGTTGTTAAACTTAACAACTGCAATTAGGAAATCGTCTTTACCGCGACAAAAGTCTATCAGTCTGCAAAAATCAGCCCCTGCTAGCTGTCCCCGGCAGTTCCCGAGCAGCCGGGAAGCCAGTCGGCTGGGTGACGGTTAGGGCCTAAGAGATCTAATGCTAAACAGGCGCCGGGTTCACCACCAGTCGGTTCATGTTTCTAATCGATTTTCCCCACCCAGCGACACACCCGCTGAGAAACCAACTCTGGTAATTGGCAGCTCCATAGTCAGAAGCGTGAAGTTAGAACTCCAGCGGCCGTAGTCAAATGTCTTCCTGGGGCCAGAGCGGTGACGTTGAATCATATTTGAAACTCCTGGCTAAGGATAGCGTAAATACAGTAATATTATTATTCACGTGGGAGTTAATGGCGCCTGATTACGCAAATCGGAGGTCACTAAAATGAATGTTGAATCGGTGTGTAACTTTGCAAAAACAATGTCGGACTCCGTAATTTTCTCTGGTCCCCTGCCAAATCTGACCAGTGACGACATGTACACCCGCATGTCGTCATTCAACCGCTGGCTGTCTAGGTGGTGTCCAGCAAACGATGTGGGCTACATAGACAATTGGAAACGTTTTTGGGGAAAACCTAGGCTTATTAGGAGAGATGGCATCCATCCTACTTTAGATGGTGCAGCTTTCTTATCCAGAAATATGGCTGGTTTTATTAAACAACCAAAAGTATGACAATCCAGAGTTGAGCCTAGGATGCAAAGATCCAGTCCTACACGCCTCTCTGCAGTATCCTTACAACCGTCACCCCCCCACAACTCCCACATACCTATAGAGACTGTGTCTGTTCCCCGACCTAAATTACATAAAGTAAATATGACAACAAGAGGAGTTAATCATAATAACCTAATAAAAGTTAAGACTACTCCTCTTACAGAACAAAACCCCAAAACTATTAAATGTGGATTATTAAATATCAGATCTCTCTCTTCTAAATCTCTGTTAGTAAATGACTTAATAAGCGATCATCAATTCGATTTATTTTGTCTCACTGAAACTTGGTTGCAGCAGGAAGAATATGTCAGTCTAAATGAGTCAACCCCCCCAAGTCATATTAATTATCATGTTCCTAGAAGCACAGGCCGAGGTGGAGGAGTTGCAGCAATCTTCCATTCTAGCTTATCAATAAATCCTAGACCTAAACATAGCTATAACTCATTTGAGAGCCTTACTCTTAGCCTTTCACACCCAAACTGGAAAACTCAAAAACCACTATTATTTGTTATCGTGTACAGTCCTCCAGTCCCTTATTCAGAGTTTTTGATTGAATTTTCTGATTTTCTATCTGATTTAGTGCTTAGTACAGATAAAGTCATTATAGTGGGTGACTTTAACATTCATGTAGATGCTGACAGTAACTGCCTGGGCACTGCGTTTAATTCATTATTAGATTCAATTGGTTTTTCCCAAAATGTAAATAAACCCACTCACTGTTTTAGTCACACGTTAGACCTTGTCCTTACGTATGGAATTGAAGCGGATCATTTAACCATATTTCCTCACAACTCTCTTCTGTCTGACCATTTTTTAATAACATTTGAATTTACAATAACGGACTATATAGCAGTTAGGAAAAATTCCACTATAGCAGATGCTTAAGTGAAAAGCTGTCAACAAATTTAAAGAAATTATTTCTCCATCATTTGCTTCACCATATGTTAATACAATGGAAAGTAGTCTCCTTAATGTTACTCCTGCACAAGTAGATTATCTTGTTGACAATTCTGCAGCCTCACTCATTACAATACTCAAAAGTGTTGCCCCTCTAAAAAGAAGGCAGTAAATCAGCAGAGGCGATCTCCATGGTATAGTTCACAAACACGCAACTTAAAACAGGAAACATGAAAGTTAGAAAGGAAGTGGCATTCCAGAAAGTTAGAAGAATCTCATTTAGCCTGGAAAAATAGTTTAAAAACGTACAAAAAAGCTCTCAGTGATGCCAGAACAGCATATTATTCATCATTAATAGAAGAAAACAAGAACAACCCCCGGTTTCTGTTCAGCACTGTAGCCAGGCTGACTAAGAGCCATAGTTCTGTTGAGCCTACTATTCCCTTAACTTTGAGCAGCAATGACTTCATGACCTTCTTTATGAATAAAATTGTAGCTATTAGAAAAGTATTCACCAGATCCTCCCCCAAAAATTACAGATAGATCTTCATGTACAGCAGTGCTAGAATCATGGATAAGGCCCCAATCCTATTAGACTGCTTTTACCCATAGATCTCTCTGAGCTAACTTCAATTATTACCTCATCTAAACCAACAACCTGTCTGCTAGACCCTATTCCAACTAAGCTGCTCAAGGAAGCTTTACCCTTAATAGATACGTTCATATTAGATATCATCAATCTATCTTTAGAAACAGGCTATGTACCACAGGCCTATAAGGTAGCTGTAATTACACCATTACTTAAAAACCCTGTCTTGACCCAGGTGTTTTAGCCAATTACAGACCAATATCTAATCTCCCTTTATTTCTAAAATAATTGAAAAAGTAGTCATAAAACAATTATGTGATCACCTTCA
>JAHZUS010000080.1:0-71846 GCA_020496755.1 Channa maculata | reverse complement strand
CTCATTGACACACATGTATTCTGTCTTGCTGCGGCTAAGCTTCATTCCTCTGTTTTCCAGAGCAGACCTCCACCTCTCTAGATTTTCCTCCACCTGCTCCTGCTCTCACTACAAATCACAATGTCATCTGCAAACATCATAGTCCATGGAGATTCCTGTCTAACCTCATCTGTCAGCCTGTCCATCACCAGAGCAAACAAGAAGGGGCTCAGAGCCGATCCTTGATGCAGACCCACCTCCACCTTGAACTCCTCTGTCACACCTACAGCACACCTCACCACGGTCTTACAGCTCTCATACATGTCCTGCACCACTCTAACATACTTCTCTGCCACTCCAGACTTCCTCATACAATACCACAGCTCCTCTCTCGGCACCCTGTCATACCCTTTCTCTAAATCTCTGAAGACACAATGCAACTCCTCTGACCTTCTCTGTACTTCTCCATCAGCATCCTCAAAGCAAATACTGCATCTGTTGTACTCTTTCTAGGCATGAAACCATGTTGCTGCTCACAAATGTTCACCTCTGCCCTTAGCTGAGCTTCCACTACTCTTTCCCACAACTTCATTGTGTGGCTCATCAGCTTTATTCCTCTGTAGTTGCCACAGCTCTGCACATCTCCTTGTTCTTAAAAATGGCACCAGTACACTTCTCCTCCAGTCCTCGGGCATCCTCTCACTCTCAAGATCTTGTTAAACAAACTAGTCAGAAACTCTACTGCCACCTCTCCTAGACACTTCCATACCTCCACAGGTATGTCATCAGGACCAACTGCCTTTCCACTCTACATCCTCTTCAATGTCCTCCTCACTTCACTCTTACTAATCTTTGCTACTTCCTGCTCCACACAGTCACCTCTTCTACTCTTCGTTCCCTTTCATTTTCCTCATTCATCAACTCTTCAAAGTACTCCTTCCATCTTCCCATCACACTCCTGACACCTGTCAATACATTTCCATCCTTATCTTTAATCACCTAACCTGCTGCACATCCTTCCCATCTCTATCTCTTTGTCTGGCCAACCTGTACAAATCCACCTCTCCTTGTTAGTGTCCAACCTAGCACACAAGTCCTCATATGCTCATTGTTTGGCCTTTGCCACCTCTACCTTCACCTTCGATGCATCTCCCTATACTCCTGTCTACTCTCTTCAGTCCTTTCAGTGTCCCACTTCTTCTTAGCTAACCTCTTTCCCTGTATACACTCCTGAACTTCCTCGTTCCACCACCAAGTCTCCTTGTCCACTTTCCTCTTTCCAGATGACACACGAGCACCCTCTTACCTGTCTCCTGATCAAATTAGCTGTAGTGGTCCAGTCATCTGGAAGCACCTCAAACTACCCAGAGTCTGTCTCAGCTCCTCCTGAAAACTCTGTGAGATTCTTCCTTTTCAACTTCCACCACTTCGTCCTCTGCTCTGCCTTAGTCCTCTTCATCTTCCTCACCACCAGCATCATTTTACACACCACCATCCTGTGTTGTCTGGCTCGCTCTCCCCTACCAATACTTTACAGTCACTGATCTCTTTCAGATTACAACGTCTACACAAGATGTAGTCCACCTGAGTGTTTCTACCTCCGCTCTTATCGTCACCCTATGCTCCTGCCTCTTCTGGAAGAAAGTGTTCACTACAGCCATTTCCATCCTCTTTGCAAAGTCTACCACCATCGGTCCTTCTGCGTTCCTGTCCTGAAGACCAAACCTGCCCATCACAGTCTCATCACCTCTGTTCCCTTCACCTACATGCCCATTGAAATCTGCACCAATGACCACTCTCTTACCTCTGGGGATGCTCTGCATCACTTCATCTAACTCACTCCAGAATTTCTCCTTCTCTTCTAACTCACATCCTACCTGTGGGGCATAACCACTCACAACATTGAACATCACCCTTCAATTTCCAGCTTCAGACTCATCAACCTGTCTGATACTCTAATCACCTCTAGAACATTCCTCACCAACTCCTCTTTCAGGATAACTCCTACTCCATTTCTCTTCCTATCTGACCCATGGTAGAACAACTTGAACATTGCTCCTAAGCTTCTAGCCTTGATACCTATCCACCTGGTCTCCTGGACACACAGTATGTCCACCTTCCTTCTCTGCATCATGTCAATCAACTCTCTAGCCTTCCTGTCATAGTACCAACATTCAAAGTCCCTACTGTCAGTCCTACATTCTTAGCTTTCCGCTTCTCTCTCTGCCTCTGAACACACCTTCCTCCTCTCCTTCTTCGTCTTGACCAACAGTAGTCCAATTTCCGCGGTACCTTGTAGGTCAACAGCACCTGTGGCGGTCGTTGTTAACCAGACCCGACCGATCCGGTATGGAAGTCATTGTCACGATTCGCATGTTTGATTTGGCATGTGTTTCGTCGGATGCCCTTCCTGCCACAACCCTCTGCATTTATCCAGACTTGGGACTGGCACAAGAAGACACTGGCTTGTGCCCCCTTGCGGTTGCATTAATCCTAACCAGTGGATCTTCATGCTTAATCCCAACCAATTGGAACCCACCCAGCACTGACAGAAACACTCTTCTGGAAACGCTGACCATCCTCCTCCCATCAGAGGCATCCAGGTTTCTACCAACTCTACAAACAGCCGTCTCAGGACCTCTTGGCTACTGTCTTTAATGCCAGTCTCAACACTAGAAAATGATTCAACTCAAAGCCTATCTGACTCCAAAACAACACAGCTGTCTCAGGGCCTCCTGGGGGCTGTGTTTAAACTTAACTTCAACACAAAAATCCACCAAAAATCTACTCAACTCAAGGTAAGTGTCTCTCCATACAGCTGTCTCAGGGTCTGCTGGGGCTGTCTTAAATCTGGAGAATCTCCTCAACGATTGGACAACCACTCTTCAAACCACCATTACTGGCGGCCTGCAAACATCAATTGGAGAACCAGTGATACTTCATCAAAAACTGCATCAGAGACTTGACCACTCCTACAACAAACTCATCAGAAATCAACCTAAAATCAAGGACACAATGTCATCTTCTAAGTAGGAAGACAGCACACAGTATCAGGGAACCAGGTGACAAGCGTCGGCCCGTGCCATGCCTTTGACTCTCTACTCCAAACCGCCCAGTCGACGGACGAGCGGGAGAGTCATCGAGATAAATTCATTTCACCCAACCCCAACCCCAACCTAACAACCTCCAGCATCATCCCTACTCCCAGCTTCAACTCCTTGACTGGTGAGAAGACTGTTAAATTTACTTTTAGCCTCGCTTTGGGTAGGCAGACAGGCCTTTAGTGTGAGGGGGCCTGGTCGAAGTCGTGGGGGCTTCCAGATTAGCTGGAGTGCGCTCCACCACCAGGAATACTGCTCTGGGTGGTTACTATAGGCTGCGTTGTTAGAATGGGTGTATGGGAAGCCTTATTTACAGTGTTACACCAAAAGCGGGGGTAACCTGCGGTGTTAACAACCAGCCTGAGGTTCACTGAGGCTTCCGTCCTCTGGGGATGAGGAAGGCAGTCACTGCTGATCCTGGTAGTCCTCTGGAAACACTCTGGCCTGGGGATGGGGTTGTTTGCAGGGCCCTGGAAGGCAGCAGCTCGCTGCAGCTGGTCCTGGTCCCCCTGGGTGCCCCCTATTCCCCTAGAATCAGTAGAATGGGCACAGGGAATACCCCATTATTCCCTTGGGTGACCTGGGAAGGCAGCAGCTCGCTGCGGCTGGTCCTGGTCCTCCCTCGGAGGTGCCCAGGGAGGGGGTTGGTGAACATTTAGGTTGAGCCGGGAAGGCAGCAGCTCGCTGCGGCTGGTCCTGGAGCTCCCTGGATGTTTACTCCACCTCCATTTGACTGAAAGAAGAAGAGCAGGAGGAGGAAGAAGAGACCCATCTTCTTGACCTTGCCTAGGCAGATTGGAGTAACCTAACGGTGCCAACAACCAATCTGCAAACCTGAACAAGGAGCGAGTGCGACCCTCCACTTGGACAACACACGGAATGCAACAATCTACAACTTCAGCAACCTTAAACCAGGTCAGATCTCCTGTCCAACAGCAGATATTAAATTACACACCATCTCAACTGGACAAAATTAATCTTCTAAATTCTTCTTCTTTTCCTTTCGGCTGTTCCCTTTCAGGGGTCGCCACAGCGAATCATGTGCCTCCATCTTACTCTATCCTCTGCATCCTCTTCACTCACACCAACTAACTTCATGTCCTCCCTCACTACATCCATAAATCTCCTCTTTGGTCTTCCTCTAGACCTCCTGCCTGGCAGCTCAACCTCAGCATCCTTCTACCGATATATTCACAATTTCTTCTCTGAACATGTCCGAACCACCTCAATCTGGCCTCTCTGACTTTATCTCCAAAACATCTAACATGAGCTGTCCCTCTGATGTACTCATTCCTGATCCTGTCCATCCCAAAGAGAACCTCAACATCTTAAGCTCTGCTACCTCCAGCTCTGCCTCCTGTCTTTTCTTCAGTGCCACTGTCTCTAAGCCGAACAACATCGCTGGTCTCACCACCGTCTTGAACACCTTTCCTTTCATTCTTGCTGATACTCTTTTATCACACAACACACCTGACACTTTTCTCCACCCGTTCCAACCTGCCTGCACTCGCCTCTTCACCTCTTTTCCACACTCTCCGTTGCTCTGAACCGTTGACCCTAAGTACTTAAAGTCCTGCACTTTCTTCACCTCTGCTCCCTGTAACCTCACCGTTCCCCCTGGGTCCCTCTCATTGACACACATGTATTCTGTCTTGCTGCGGCTAAGCTTCATTCCTCTGTTTTCCAGAGCAGACCTCCACCTCTCTAGATTTTCCTCCACCTGCTCCTGCTCTCACTACAAATCACAATGTCATCTGCAAACATCATAGTCCATGGAGATTCCTGTCTAACCTCATCTGTCAGCCTGTCCATCACCAGAGCAAACAAGAAGGGGCTCAGAGCCGATCCTTGATGCAGACCCACCTCCACCTTGAACTCCTCTGTCACACCTACAGCACACCTCACCACGGTCTTACAGCTCTCATACATGTCCTGCACCACTCTAACATACTTCTCTGCCACTCCAGACTTCCTCATACAATACCACAGCTCCTCTCTCGGCACCCTGTCATACCCTTTCTCTAAATCTCTGAAGACACAATGCAACTCCTCTGACCTTCTCTGTACTTCTCCATCAGCATCCTCAAAGCAAATACTGCATCTGTTGTACTCTTTCTAGGCATGAAACCATGTTGCTGCTCACAAATGTTCACCTCTGCCCTTAGCTGAGCTTCCACTACTCTTTCCCACAACTTCATTGTGTGGCTCATCAGCTTTATTCCTCTGTAGTTGCCACAGCTCTGCACATCTCCTTGTTCTTAAAATTGGCACCAGTACACTTCTCCTCCAGTCCTCGGGCATCCTCTCACTCTCAAGATCTTGTTAAACAAACTAGTCAGAAACTCTACTGCCACCTCTCCTAGACACTTCCATACCTCCACAGGTATGTCATCAGGACCAACTGCCTTTCCACTCTACATCCTCTTCAATGTCCTCCTCACTTCACTCTTACTAATCTTTGCTACTTCCTGCTCCACACAGTCACCTCTTCTACTCTTCGTTCCCTTTCATTTTCCTCATTCATCAACTCTTCAAAGTACTCCTTCCATCTTCCCATCACACTCCTGACACCTGTCAATACATTTCCATCCTTATCTTTAATCACCTAACCTGCTGCACATCCTTCCCATCTCTATCTCTTTGTCTGGCCAACCTGTACAAATCCACCTCTCCTTGTAGTGTCCAACCTAGCACACAAGTCCTCATATGCTCATTGTTTGGCCTTTGCCACCTCTACCTTCACCTTCGATGCATCTCCCTATACTCCTGTCTACTCTCTTCAGTCCTTTCAGTGTCCCACTTCTTCTTAGCTAACCTCTTTCCCTGTATACACTCCTGAACTTCCTCGTTCCACCACCAAGTCTCCTTGTCCACTTTCCTCTTTCCAGATGACACACGAGCACCCTCTTACCTGTCTCCTGATCAAATTAGCTGTAGTGGTCCAGTCATCTGGAAGCACCTCAAACTACCCAGAGTCTGTCTCAGCTCCTCCTGAAAACTCTGTGAGATTCTTCCTTTTCAACTTCCACCACTTCGTCCTCTGCTCTGCCTTAGTCCTCTTCATCTTCCTCACCACCAGCATCATTTTACACACCACCATCCTGTGTTGTCTGGCTCGCTCTCCCCTACCAATACTTTACAGTCACTGATCTCTTTCAGATTACAACGTCTACACAAGATGTAGTCCACCTGAGTGTTTCTACCTCCGCTCTTATCGTCACCCTATGCTCCTGCCTCTTCTGGAAGAAAGTGTTCACTACAGCCATTTCCATCCTCTTTGCAAAGTCTACCACCATCGGTCCTTCTGCGTTCCTGTCCTGAAGACCAAACCTGCCCATCACAGTCTCATCACCTCTGTTCCCTTCACCTACATGCCCATTGAAATCTGCACCAATGACCACTCTCTTACCTCTGGGGATGCTCTGCATCACTTCATCTAACTCACTCCAGAATTTCTCCTTCTCTTCTAACTCACATCCTACCTGTGGGGCATAACCACTCACAACATTGAACATCACCCTTCAATTTCCAGCTTCAGACTCATCAACCTGTCTGATACTCTAATCACCTCTAGAACATTCCTCACCAACTCCTCTTTCAGGATAACTCCTACTCCATTTCTCTTCCTATCTGACCCATGGTAGAACAACTTGAACATTGCTCCTAAGCTTCTAGCCTTGATACCTATCCACCTGGTCTCCTGGACACACAGTATGTCCACCTTCCTTCTCTGCATCATGTCAATCAACTCTCTAGCCTTCCTGTCATAGTACCAACATTCAAAGTCCCTACTGTCAGTCCTACATTCTTAGCTTTCCGCTTCTCTCTCTGCCTCTGAACACACCTTCCTCCTCTCCTTCTTCGTCTTGACCAACAGTAGTCCAATTTCCGCGGTACCTTGTAGGTCAACAGCACCTGTGGCGGTCGTTGTTAACCAGACCCGACCGATCCGGTATGGAAGTCATTGTCACGATTCGCATGTTTGATTTGGCATGTGTTTCGTCGGATGCCCTTCCTGCCACAACCCTCTGCATTTATCCAGACTTGGGACTGGCACAAGAAGACACTGGCTTGTGCCCCCTTGCGGTTGCATTAATCCTAACCAGTGGATCTTCATGCTTAATCCCAACCAATTGGAACCCACCCAGCACTGACAGAAACACTCTTCTGGAAACGCTGACCATCCTCCTCCCATCAGAGGCATCCAGGTTTCTACCAACTCTACAAACAGCCGTCTCAGGACCTCTTGGCTACTGTCTTTAATGCCAGTCTCAACACTAGAAAATGATTCAACTCAAAGCCTATCTGACTCCAAAACAACACAGCTGTCTCAGGGCCTCCTGGGGGCTGTGTTTAAACTTAGCTTCAACACAAAAATCCACCAAAAATCTACTCAACTCAAGGTAAGTGTCTCTCCATACAGCTGTCTCAGGGTCTGCTGGGGCTGTCTTAAATCTGGAGAATCTCCTCAACGATTGGACAACCACTCTTCAAACCACCATTACTGGCGGCCTGCAAACATCAATTGGAGAACCAGTGATACTTCATCAAAAACTGCATCAGAGACTTGACCACTCCTACAACAAACTCATCAGAAATCAACCTAAAATCAAGGACACAATGTCATCTTCTAAGTAGGAAGACAGCACACAGTATCAGGGAACCAGGTGACAAGCGTCGGCCCGTGCCATGCCTTTGACTCTCTACTCCAAACCGCCCAGTCGACGGACGAGCGGGAGAGTCATCGAGATAAATTCATTTCACCCAACCCCAACCCCAACCTAACAACCTCCAGCATCATCCCTACTCCCAGCTTCAACTCCTTGACTGGTGAGAGACTGTTAAATTTACTTTTAGCCTCGCTTTGGGTAGGCAGACAGGCCTTTAGTGTAGAGGGAGCCTGGTGAAGTCGTGGGGGCTTCCAGATTAGCTGGAGTGCGCTCCACCACCAGGAATACTGCTCTGGGTGGTTACTATAGGCTGCGTTGTTACAATGGGTGTATGGGAAGCCTTATTACAGTGTTACACCAAAAGCGGGGTAACCTTTAACAACCAGCCTGAGGTTCACTGAGGCTTCCGTCCTCTAGGGGATGAGGAAGGCAGTCACTGCTGATCCTGGTAGTCCTCTGGAAACACTCTGGCCTGGGGATGGGGTTGTTTGCAGGGCCCTGGAAGGCAGCAGCTCGCTGCAGCTGGTCCTGGTCCCCCTGGGTGCCCCCTATTCCCCTAGAATCAGTAGAATGGGCACAGGGAATACCCCATTATTCCCTTGGGTGACCTGGGAAGGCAGCAGCTCGCTGCGGCTGGTCCTGGTCCTCCCTCGGAGGTGCCCAGGGAGGGGGTTGGTGAACATTTAGGTTGAGCCGGGAAGGCAGCAGCTCGCTGCGGCTGGTCCTGGAGCTCCCTGGATGTTTACTCCACCTCCATTTGACTGAAAGAAGAAGAGCAGGAGGAGGAAGAAGAGACCCATCTTCTTGACCTTGCCTAGGCAGATTGGAGTAACCTAACGGTGCCAACAACCAATCTGCAAACCTGAACAAGGAGCGAGAGTGCGACCCTCCACTTGGACAACACACGGAATGCAACAATCTACAACTTCAGCAACCTTAAACCAGGTCAGATCTCCTGTCCAACAGCAGATATTAAATTACACACCATCTCAACTGGACAAAATTAATCTTCTAAATTCTTCTTCTTTTCCTTTCGGCTGTTCCCTTTCAGGGGTCGCCACAGCGAATCATGTGCCTCCATCTTACTCTATCCTCTGCATCCTCTTCACTCACACCAACTAACTTCATGTCCTCCCTCACTACATCCATCAATCTCCTCTTTGGTCTTCCTCTAGACCTCCTGCCTGGCAGCTCAACCTCAGCATCCTTCTACCGATATATTCACAATTTCTTCTCTGAACATGTCGAACCACCTCAATCTGGCCTCTCTGACTTTATCTCCAAAACATCTAACATGAGCTGTCCCTCTGATGTACTCATTCCTGATCCTGTCCATCCCAAAGAGAACCTCAACATCTTAAGCTCTGCTACCTCCAGCTCTGCCTCCTGTCTTTTCTTCAGTGCCACTGTCTCTAAGCCGAACAACATCGCTGGTCTCACCACCGTCTTGAACACCTTTCCTTTCATTCTTGCTGATACTCTTTTATCACACAACACACCTGACACTTTTCTCCACCCGTTCCAACCTGCCTGCACTCGCCTCTTCACCTCTTTTCCACACTCTCCGTTGCTCTGAACCGTTGACCCTAAGTACTTAAAGTCCTGCACTTTCTTCACCTCTGCTCCCTGTAACCTCACCGTTCCCCCTGGGTCCCTCTCATTGACACACATGTATTCTGTCTTGCTGCGGCTAAGCTTCATTCCTCTGTTTTCCAGAGCAGACCTCCACCTCTCTAGATTTTCCTCCACCTGCTCCTGCTCTCACTACAAATCACAATGTCATCTGCAAACATCATAGTCCATGGAGATTCCTGTCTAACCTCATCTGTCAGCCTGTCCATCACCAGAGCAAACAAGAAGGGCTCAGAGCCGATCCTTGATGCAGACCCACCTCCACCTTGAACTCCTCTGTCACACCTACAGCACACCTCACCACGGTCTTACAGCTCTCATACATGTCCTGCACCACTCTAACATACTTCTCTGCCACTCCAGACTTCCTCATACAATACCACAGCTCCTCTCTCGGCACCCTGTCATACCCTTTCTCTAAATCTCTGAAGACACAATGCAACTCCCTCTGACCTTCTCTGTACTTCTCCATCAGCATCCTCAAAGCAAATACTGCATCTGTTGTACTCTTTCTAGGCATGAAACCATGTTGCTGCTCACAAATGTTCACCTCTGCCCTTAGCTGAGCTTCCACTACTCTTTCCCACAACTTCATTGTGTGGCTCATCAGCTTTATTCCTCTGTAGTTGCCACAGCTCTGCACATCTCCTTGTTCTTAAAAATTGGCACCAGTACACTTCTCCTCCAGTCCTCGGGCATCCTCTCACTCTCAAGATCTTGTTAAACAAACTAGTCAGAAACTCTACTGCCACCTCTCCTAGACACTTCCATACCTCCACAGGTATGTCATCAGGACCAACTGCCTTTCCACTCTACATCCTCTTCAATGTCCTCCTCACTTCACTCTTACTAATCTTTGCTACTTCCTGCTCCACACAGTCACCTCTTCTACTCTTCGTTCCCTTTCATTTTCCTCATTCATCAACTCTTCAAAGTACTCCTTCCATCTTCCCATCACACTCCTGACACCTGTCAATACATTTCCATCCTTATCTTTAATCACCTAACCTGCTGCACATCCTTCCCATCTCTATCTCTTTGTCTGGCCAACCTGTACAAATCCACCTCTCCTTGTTAGTGTCCACCTAGCACACAAGTCCTCATATGCTCATTGTTTGGCCTTTGCCACCTCTACCTTCACCTTCGATGCATCTCCCTATACTCCTGTCTACTCTCTTCAGTCCTTTCAGTGTCCCACTTCTTCTTAGCTAACCTCTTTCCCTGTATACACTCCTGAACTTCCTCGTTCCACCACCAAGTCTCCTTGTCCACTTTCCTCTTTCCAGATGACACACGAGCACCCTCTTACCTGTCTCCTGATCAAATTAGCTGTAGTGGTCCAGTCATCTGGAAGCACCTCAAACTACCCAGAGTCTGTCTCAGCTCCTCCTGAAAACTCTGAGATTCTTCCTTTTCAACTTCCACCACTTCGTCCTCTGCTCTGCCTTAGTCCTCTTCATCTTCCTCACCACCAGCATCATTTTACACACCACCATCCTGTGTTGTCTGGCTCGCTCTCCCCTACCAATACTTTACAGTCACTGATCTCTTTCAGATTACAACGTCTACACAAGATGTAGTCCACCTGAGTGTTTCTACCTCCGCTCTTATCGTCACCCTATGCTCCTGCCTCTTCTGGAAGAAAGTGTTCACTACAGCCATTTCCATCCTCTTTGCAAAGTCTACCACCATCGGTCCTTCTGCGTTCCTGTCCTGAAGACCAAACCTGCCCATCACAGTCTCATCACCTCTGTTCCCTTCACCTACATGCCCATTGAAATCTGCACCAATGACCACTCTCTTACCTCTGGGGATGCTCTGCATCACTTCATCTAACTCACTCCAGAATTTCTCCTTCTCTTCTAACTCACATCCTACCTGTGGGGCATAACCACTCACAACATTGAACATCACCCTTCAATTTCCAGCTTCAGACTCATCAACCTGTCTGATACTCTAATCACCTCTAGAACATTCCTCACCAACTCCTCTTTCAGGATAACTCCTACTCCATTTCTCTTCCTATCTGACCCATGGTAGAACAACTTGAACATTGCTCCTAAGCTTCTAGCCTTGATACCTATCCACCTGGTCTCCTGGACACACAGTATGTCCACCTTCCTTCTCTGCATCATGTCAATCAACTCTCTAGCCTTCCTGTCATAGTACCAACATTCAAAGTCCCTACTGTCAGTCCTACATTCTTAGCTTTCCGCTTCTCTCTCTGCCTCTGAACACACCTTCCTCCTCTCCTTCTTCGTCTTGACCAACAGTAGTCCAATTTCGCGGTACCTTGTAGGTCAACAGCACCTGTGGCGGTCGTTGTTAACCAGACCCGACCGATCCGGTATGGAAGTCATTGTCACGATTCGCATGTTTGATTTGGCATGTGTTTCGTCGGATGCCCTTCCTGCCACAACCCTCTGCATTTATCCAGACTTGGGACTGGCACAAGAAGACACTGGCTTGTGCCCCCTTGCGGTTGCATTAATCCTAACCAGTGGATCTTCATGCTTAATCCCAACCAATTGGAACCCACCCAGCACTGACAGAAACACTCTTCTGGAAACGCTGACCATCCTCCTCCCATCAGAGGCATCCAGGTTTCTACCAACTCTACAAACAGCCGTCTCAGGACCTCTTGGCTACTGTCTTTAATGCCAGTCTCAACACTAGAAAATGATTCAACTCAAAGCCTATCTGACTCCAAAACAACACAGCTGTCTCAGGGCCTCCTGGGGGCTGTGTTTAAACTTAACTTCAACACAAAAATCCACCAAAAATCTACTCAACTCAAGGTAAGTGTCTCTCCATACAGCTGTCTCAGGGTCTGCTGGGGCTGTCTTAAATCTGGAGAATCTCCTCAACGATTGGACAACCACTCTTCAAACCACCATTACTGGCGGCCTGCAAACATCAATTGGAGAACCAGTGATACTTCATCAAAAACTGCATCAGAGACTTGACCACTCCTACAACAAACTCATCAGAAATCAACCTAAAATCAAGGACACAATGTCATCTTCTAAGTAGGAAGACAGCACACAGTATCAGGGAACCAGGTGACAAGCGTCGGCCCGTGCCATGCCTTTGACTCTCTACTCCAAACCGCCCAGTCGACGGACGAGCGGGAGAGTCATCGAGATAAATTCATTTCACCCAACCCCAACCCCAACCTAACAACCTCCAGCATCATCCCTACTCCCAGCTTCAACTCCTTGACTGGTGAGAAGACTGTTAAATTTACTTTTAGCCTCGCTTTGGGTAGGCAGACAGGCCTTTAGTGTGAGGGAGCCTGGTCGAAGTCGTGGGGGCTTCCAGATTAGCTGGAGTGCGCTCCACCACCAGGAATACTGCTCTGGGTGGTTACTATAGGCTGCGTTGTTAGAATGGGTGTATGGGAAGCCTTATTACAGTGTTACACCAAAGCGGGGTAACCTGCGGTGTTAACAACCAGCCTGAGGTTCACTGAGGCTTCCGTCCTCTAGGGGATGAGGAAGGCAGTCACTGCTGATCCTGGTAGTCCTCTGGAAACACTCTGGCCTGGGGATGGGGTTGTTTGCCCAGGGCCCTGGAAGGCAGCAGCTCGCTGCAGCTGGTCCTGGTCCCCTGGGTGCCCCTATTCCCCTAGAATCAGTAGAATGGGCACAGGAATACCCCATTATTCCCTTGGGTGACCTGGGAAGGCAGCAGCTCGCTGCGGCTGGTCCTGGTCCTCCTCGGAGGTGCCCAGGGAGGGGTTGGTGAACATTTAGGTTGAGCCGGGAAGGCAGCAGCTCGCTGCGGCTGGTCCTGGAGCTCCTGGATGTTTACTCCACCTCCATTTGACTGAAAGAAGAAGAGCAGGAGGAGGAAGAAGAGCCCATCTTCTCGACCTTGCCTAGGCAGATTGGAGTAACCTAACGGTGCCAACAACCAATCTGCAAACCTGAACAAGGAGCGAGTGCGACCCTCCACTTGGACAACACACGGAATGCAACAATCTACAACTTCAGCAACCTTAAACCAGGTCAGATCTCTGTCCAACAGCAGATATTAAATTACACACCATCTCAACTGGACAAAATTAATCTTCTAAATTCTTCTTCTTTTCCTTTCGGCTGTTCCCTTTCAGGGGTCGCCACAGCGAATCATGTGCCTCCATCTTACTCTATCCTCTGCATCCTCTTCACTCACACCAACTAACTTCATGTCCTCCCTCACTACATCCATCAATCTCCTCTTTGGTCTTCCTCTAGACCTCCTGCCTGGCAGCTCAACCTCAGCATCCTTCTACCGATATATTCACAATTTCTTCTCTGAACATGTCCGAACCACCTCAATCTGGCCTCTCTGACTTTATCTCCAAAACATCTAACATGAGCTGTCCCTCTGATGTACTCATTCCTGATCCTGTCCATCCCAAAGAGAACCTCAACATCTTAAGCTCTGCTACCTCCAGCTCTGCCTCCTGTCTTTTCTTCAGTGCCACTGTCTCTAAGCCGAACAACATCGCTGGTCTCACCACCGTCTTGAACACCTTTCCTTTCATTCTTGCTGATACTCTTTTATCACACAACACACCTGACACTTTTCTCCACCCGTTCCAACCTGCCTGCACTCGCCTCTTCACCTCTTTTCCACACTCTCCGTTGCTCTGAACCGTTGACCCTAAGTACTTAAGTCCTGCACTTTCTTCACCTCTGCTCCCTGTAACCTCACCGTTCCCCCTGGGTCCCTCTCATTGACACACATGTATTCTGTCTTGCTGCGGCTAAGCTTCATTCCTCTGTTTTCCAGAGCAGACCTCCACCTCTCTAGATTTTCCTCCACCTGCTCCTGCTCTCACTACAAATCACAATGTCATCTGCAAACATCATAGTCCATGGAGATTCCTGTCTAACCTCATCTGTCAGCCTGTCCATCACCAGAGCAAACAAGAAGGGCTCAGAGCCGATCCTTGATGCAGACCCACCTCCACCTTGAACTCCTCTGTCACACCTACAGCACACCTCACCACGGTCTTACAGCTCTCATACATGTCCTGCACCACTCTAACATACTTCTCTGCCACTCCAGACTTCCTCATACAATACCACAGCTCCTCTCTCGGCACCCTGTCATACCCTTTCTCTAAATCTCTGAAGACACAATGCAACTCCTCTGACCTTCTCTGTACTTCTCCATCAGCATCCTCAAAGCAAATACTGCATCTGTTGTACTCTTTCTAGGCATGAAACCATGTTGCTGCTCACAAATGTTCACCTCTGCCCTTAGCTGAGCTTCCACTACTCTTTCCCACAACTTCATTGTGTGGCTCATCAGCTTTATTCCTCTGTAGTTGCCACAGCTCTGCACATCTCCTTGTTCTTAAAATTGGCACCAGTACACTTCTCCTCCAGTCCTCGGGCATCCTCTCACTCTCAAGATCTTGTTAAACAAACTAGTCAGAAACTCTACTGCCACCTCTCCTAGACACTTCCATACCTCCACAGGTATGTCATCAGGACCAACTGCCTTTCCACTCTACATCCTCTTCAATGTCCTCCTCACTTCACTCTTACTAATCTTTGCTACTTCCTGCTCCACACAGTCACCTCTTCTACTCTTCGTTCCCTTTCATTTTCCTCATTCATCAACTCTTCAAAGTACTCCTTCCATCTTCCCATCACACTCCTGACACCTGTCAATACATTTCCATCCTTATCTTTAATCACCTAACCTGCTGCACATCCTTCCCATCTCTATCTCTTTGTCTGGCCAACCTGTACAAATCCACCTCTCCTTGTTAGTGTCCAACCTAGCACACAAGTCCTCATATGCTCATTGTTTGGCCTTTGCCACCTCTACCTTCACCTTCGATGCATCTCCCTATACTCCTGTCTACTCTCTTCAGTCCTTTCAGTGTCCCACTTCTTCTTAGCTAACCTCTTTCCCTGTATACACTCCTGAACTTCCTCGTTCCACCACCAAGTCTCCTTGTCCACTTTCCTCTTTCCAGATGACACACGAGCACCCTCTTACCTGTCTCCTGATCAAATTAGCTGTAGTGGTCCAGTCATCTGGAAGCACCTCAAACTACCCAGAGTCTGTCTCAGCTCCTCCTGAAAACTCTGAGATTCTTCCTTTTCAACTTCCACCACTTCGTCCTCTGCTCTGCCTTAGTCCTCTTCATCTTCCTCACCACCAGCATCATTTTACACACCACCATCCTGTGTTGTCTGGCTCGCTCTCCCCTACCAATACTTTACAGTCACTGATCTCTTTCAGATTACAACGTCTACACAAGATGTAGTCCACCTGAGTGTTTCTACCTCCGCTCTTATCGTCACCCTATGCTCCTGCCTCTTCTGGAAGAAAGTGTTCACTACAGCCATTTCCATCCTCTTTGCAAAGTCTACCACCATCGGTCCTTCTGCGTTCCTGTCCTGAAGACCAAACCTGCCCATCACAGTCTCATCACCTCTGTTCCCTTCACCTACATGCCCATTGAAATCTGCACCAATGACCACTCTCTTACCTCTGGGGATGCTCTGCATCACTTCATCTAACTCACTCCAGAATTTCTCCTTCTCTTCTAACTCACATCCTACCTGTGGGGCATAACCACTCACAACATTGAACATCACCCTTCAATTTCCAGCTTCAGACTCATCAACCTGTCTGATACTCTAATCACCTCTAGAACATTCCTCACCAACTCCTCTTTCAGGATAACTCCTACTCCATTTCTCTTCCTATCTGACCCATGGTAGAACAACTTGAACATTGCTCCTAAGCTTCTAGCCTTGATACCTATCCACCTGGTCTCCTGGACACACAGTATGTCCACCTTCCTTCTCTGCATCATGTCAATCAACTCTCTAGCCTTCCTGTCATAGTACCAACATTCAAAGTCCCTACTGTCAGTCCTACATTCTTAGCTTTCCGCTTCTCTCTCTGCCTCTGAACACACCTTCCTCCTCTCCTTCTTCGTCTTGACCAACAGTAGTCCAATTTCGCGCGGTACCTTGTAGGTCAACAGCACCTGTGGCGGTCGTTGTTAACCAGACCCGACCGATCCGGTATGGAAGTCATTGTCACGATTCGCATGTTTGATTTGGCATGTGTTTCGTCGGATGCCCTTCCTGCCACAACCCTCTGCATTTATCCAGACTTGGGACTGGCACAAGAAGACACTGGCTTGTGCCCCTTGCGGTTGCATTAATCCTAACCAGTGGATCTTCATGCTTAATCCCAACCAATTGGAACCCACCCAGCACTGACAGAAACACTCTTCTGGAAAGCGCTGACCATCCTCCTCCCATCAGAGGCATCCAGGTTTCTACCAACTCTACAAACAGCCGTCTCAGGACCTCTTGGCTACTGTCTTTAATGCCAGTCTCAACACTAGAAAATGATTCAACTCAAAGCCTATCTGACTCCAAAACAACACAGCTGTCTCAGGGCCTCCTGGGGCTGTGTTTAAACTTAACTTCAACACAAAAATCCACCAAAAATCTACTCAACTCAAGGTAAGTGTCTCTCCATACAGCTGTCTCAGGGTCTGCTGGGGCTGTCTTAAATCTGGAGAATCTCCTCAACGATTGGACAACCACTCTTCAAACCACCATTACTGGCGGCCTGCAAACATCAATTGGAGAACCAGTGATACTTCATCAAAAACTGCATCAGAGACTTGACCACTCCTACAACAAACTCATCAGAAATCAACCTAAAATCAAGGACACAATGTCATCTTCTAAGTAGGAAGACAGCACACAGTATCAGGGAACCAGGTGACAAGCGTCGGCCCGTGCCATGCCTTTGACTCTCTACTCCAAACCGCCCAGTCGACGGACGAGCGGGAGAGTCATCGAGATAAATTCATTTCACCCAACCCCAACCCCAACCTAACAACCTCCAGCATCATCCCTACTCCCAGCTTCAACTCCTTGACTGGTGAGAAGACTGTTAAATTTACTTTTAGCCTCGCTTTGGGTAGGCAGACAGGCCTTTAGTGTAGAGGGGAGCCTGGTCGAAGTCGTGGGGGCTTCCAGATTAGCTGGAGGTACGCTCCACCACCAGGAATACTGCTCTGGGTGGTTACTATAGGCTGCGTTGTTACAATGGGTGTATGGGAAGCCTTATTACAGTGTTACACCAAAAGCGGGGGTAACCTGCGGTGTTAACAACCAGCCTGAGGTTCACTGAGGCTTCCGTCCTCTGGGGATGAGGAAGGCAGTCACTGCTGATCCTGGTAGTCCTCTGGAAACACTCTTGCCTGGGGATGGGGTTGTTTGCAGGGCCCTGGAAGGCAGCAGCTCGCTGCAGCTGGTCCTGGTCCCCCTGGGTGCCCCCTATTCCCCTAGAATCAGTAGAATGGGCACAGGGAATACCCCATTATTCCCTTGGGTGACCTGGGAAGGCAGCAGCTCGCTGCGGCTGGTCCTGGTCCTCCCTCGGAGGTGCCCAGGGAGGGGGTTGGTGAACATTTAGGTTGAGCCGGGAAGGCAGCAGCTCGCTGCGGCTGGTCCTGGAGCTCCCTGGATGTTTACTCCACCTCCATTTGACTGAAAGAAGAAGAGCAGGAGGAGGAAGAAGAGACCCATCTTCTCGACCTTGCCTAGGCAGATTGGAGTAACCTAACGGTGCCAACAACCAATCTGCAAACCTGAACAAGGAGCGAGTGCGACCCTCCACTTGGACAACACACGGAATGCAACAATCTACAACTTCAGCAACCTTAAACCAGGTCAGATCTCCTGTCCAACAGCAGATATTAAATTACACACCATCTCAACTGGACAAAATTAATCTTCTAAATTCTTCTTCTTTTCCTTTCGGCTGTTCCCTTTCAGGGGTCGCCACAGCGAATCATGTGCCTCCATCTTACTCTATCCTCTGCATCCTCTTCACTCACACCAACTAACTTCATGTCCTCCCTCACTACATCCATCAATCTCCTCTTTGGTCTTCCTCTAGACCTCCTGCCTGGCAGCTCAACCTCAGCATCCTTCTACCGATATATTCACAATTTCTTCTCTGAACATGTCCGAACCACCTCAATCTGGCCTCTCTGACTTTATCTCCAAAACATCTAACATGAGCTGTCCCTCTGATGTACTCATTCCTGATCCTGTCCATCCCAAAGAGAACCTCAACATCTTAAGCTCTGCTACCTCCAGCTCTGCCTCCTGTCTTTTCTTCAGTGCCACTGTCTCTAAGCCGAACAACATCGCTGGTCTCACCACCGTCTTGAACACCTTTCCTTTCATTCTTGCTGATACTCTTTTATCACACAACACACCTGACACTTTTCTCCACCCGTTCCAACCTGCCTGCACTCGCCTCTTCACCTCTTTTCCACACTCTCCGTTGCTCTGAACCGTTGACCCTAAGTACTTAAAGTCCTGCACTTTCTTCACCTCTGCTCCCTGTAACCTCACCGTTCCCCCTGGGTCCCTCTCATTGACACACATGTATTCTGTCTTGCTGCGGCTAAGCTTCATTCCTCTGTTTTCCAGAGCAGACCTCCACCTCTCTAGATTTTCCTCCACCTGCTCCTGCTCTCACTACAAATCACAATGTCATCTGCAAACATCATAGTCCATGGAGATTCCTGTCTAACCTCATCTGTCAGCCTGTCCATCACCAGAGCAAACAAGAAGGGCTCAGAGCCGATCCTTGATGCAGACCCACCTCCACCTTGAACTCCTCTGTCACACCTACAGCACACCTCACCACGGTCTTACAGCTCTCATACATGTCCTGCACCACTCTAACATACTTCTCTGCCACTCCAGACTTCCTCATACAATACCACAGCTCCTCTCTCGGCACCCTGTCATACGCTTTCTCTAAATCTCTGAAGACACAATGCAACTCCTCTGACCTTCTCTGTACTTCTCCATCAGCATCCTCAAAGCAAATACTGCATCTGTTGTACTCTTTCTAGGCATGAAACCATGTTGCTGCTCACAAATGTTCACCTCTGCCCTTAGCTGAGCTTCCACTACTCTTTCCCACAACTTCATTGTGTGGCTCATCAGCTTTATTCCTCTGTAGTTGCCACAGCTCTGCACATCTCCTTGTTCTTAAAAATTGGCACCAGTACACTTCTCCTCCAGTCCTCGGGCATCCTCTCACTCTCAAGATCTTGTTAAACAAACTAGTCAGAAACTCTACTGCCACCTCTCCTAGACACTTCCATACCTCCACAGGTATGTCATCAGGACCAACTGCCTTTCCACTCTACATCCTCTTCAATGTCCTCCTCACTTCACTCTTACTAATCTTTGCTACTTCCTGCTCCACACCAGTCACCTCTTCTACTCTTCGTTCCCTTTCATTTTCCTCATTCATCAACTCTTCAAAGTACTCCTTCCATCTTCCCATCACACTCCTGACACCTGTCAATACATTTCCATCCTTATCTTTAATCACCTAACCTGCTGCACATCCTTCCCATCTCTATCTCTTTGTCTGGCCAACCTGTACAAATCCACCTCTCCTTGTAGTGTCCAACCTAGCACACAAGTCCTCATATGCTCATTGTTTGGCCTTTGCCACCTCTACCTTCACCTTCGATGCATCTCCCTATACTCCTGTCTACTCTCTTCAGTCCTTTCAGTGTCCCACTTCTTCTTAGCTAACCTCTTTCCCTGTATACACTCCTGAACTTCCTCGTTCCACCACCAAGTCTCCTTGTCCACTTTCCTCTTTCCAGATGACACACGAGCACCCTCTTACCTGTCTCCTGATCAAATTAGCTGTAGTGGTCCAGTCATCTGGAAGCACCTCAAACTACCCAGAGTCTGTCTCAGCTCCTCCTGAAAACTCTGAGATTCTTCCTTTTCAACTTCCACCACTTCGTCCTCTGCTCTGCCTTAGTCCTCTTCATCTTCCTCACCACCAGCATCATTTTACACACCACCATCCTGTGTTGTCTGGCTCGCTCTCCCCTACCAATACTTTACAGTCACTGATCTCTTTCAGATTACAACGTCTACACAAGATGTAGTCCACCTGAGTGTTTCTACCTCCGCTCTTATCGTCACCTATGCTCCTGCCTCTTCTGGAAGAAAGTGTTCACTACAGCCATTTCCATCCTCTTTGCAAAGTCTACCACCATCGGTCCTTCTGCGTTCCTGTCCTGAAGACCAAACCTGCCCATCACAGTCTCATCACCTCTGTTCCCTTCACCTACATGCCCATTGAAATCTGCACCAATGACCACTCTCTTACCTCTGGGGATGCTCTGCATCACTTCATCTAACTCACTCCAGAATTTCTCCTTCTCTTCTAACTCACATCCTACCTGTGGGCATAACCACTCACAACATTGAACATCACCCTTCAATTTCCAGCTTCAGACTCATCAACCTGTCTGATACTCTAATCACCTCTAGAACATTCCTCACCAACTCCTCTTTCAGGATAACTCCTACTCCATTTCTCTTCCTATCTGACCCATGGTAGAACAACTTGAACATTGCTCCTAAGCTTCTAGCCTTGATACCTATCCACCTGGTCTCCTGGACACACAGTATGTCCACCTTCCTTCTCTGCATCATGTCAATCAACTCTCTAGCCTTCCTGTCATAGTACCAACATTCAAAGTCCCTACTGTCAGTCCTACATTCTTAGCTTTCCGCTTCTCTCTCTGCCTCTGAACACACCTTCCTCCTCTCCTTCTTCGTCTTGACCAACAGTAGTCCAATTTCCGCGGTACCTTGTAGGTCAACAGCACCTGTGGCGGTCGTTGTTAACCAGACCCGACCGATCCGGTATGGAAGTCATTGTCACGATTCGCATGTTTGATTTGGCATGTGTTTCGTCGGATGCCCTTCCTGCCACAACCCTCTGCATTTATCCAGACTTGGGACTGGCACAAGAAGACACTGGCTTGTGCCCCTTGCGGTTGCATTAATCCTAACCAGTGGATCTTCATGCTTAATCCCAACCAATTGGAACCCACCCAGCACTGACAGAAACACTCTTCTGGAAAGCGCTGACCATCCTCCTCCCATCAGAGGCATCCAGGTTTCTACCAACTCTACAAACAGCCGTCTCAGGACCTCTTGGCTACTGTCTTTAATGCCAGTCTCAACACTAGAAAATGATTCAACTCAAAGCCTATCTGACTCCAAAACAACACAGCTGTCTCAGGGCCTCCTGGGGCTGTGTTTAAACTTACTTCAACACAAAAATCCACCAAAAATCTACTCAACTCAAGGTAAGTGTCTCTCCATACAGCTGTCTCAGGGTCTGCTGGGGCTGTCTTAAATCTGGAGAATCTCCTCAACGATTGGACAACCACTCTTCAAACCACCATTACTGGCGGCCTGCAAACATCAATTGGAGAACCAGTGATACTTCATCAAAAACTGCATCAGAGACTTGACCACTCCTACAACAAACTCATCAGAAATCAACCTAAAATCAAGGACACAATGTCATCTTCTAAGTAGGAAGACAGCACACAGTATCAGGGAACCAGGTGACAAGCGTCGGCCCGTGCCATGCCTTTGACTCTCTACTCCAAACCGCCCAGTCGACGGACGAGCGGGAGAGTCATCGAGATAAATTCATTTCACCCAACCCCAACCCCAACCTAACAACCTCCAGCATCATCCCTACTCCCAGCTTCAACTCCTTGACTGGTGAGAAGACTGTTAAATTTACTTTTAGCCTCGCTTTGGGTAGGCAGACAGGCCTTTAGTGTGAGGGAGCCTGGTCGAAGTCGTGGGGGCTTCCAGATTAGCTGGAGTGCGCTCCACCACCAGGAATACTGCTCTGGGTGGTTACTATAGGCTGCGTTGTTACAATGGGTGTATGGGAAGCCTTATTACAGTGTTACACCAAAGCGGGGTAACCTGCGGTGTTAACAACCAGCCTGAGGTTCACTGAGGCTTCCGTCCTCTGGGGATGAGGAAGGCAGTCACTGCTGATCCTGGTAGTCCTCTGGAAACACTCTGGCCTGGGGATGGGGTTGTTTACCCAGGGCCCTGGAAGGCAGCAGCTCGCTGCAGCTGGTCCTGGTCCCCCTGGGTGCCCCCTATTCCCCTAGAATCAGTAGAATGGGCACAGGAATACCCCATTATTCCCTTGGGTGACCTGGGAAGGCAGCAGCTCGCTGCGGCTGGTCCTGGTCCTCCCTCGGAGGTGCCCAGGGAGGGGGTTGGTGAACATTTAGGTTGAGCCGGGAAGGCAGCAGCTCGCTGCGGCTGGTCCTGGAGCTCCTGGATGTTTACTCCACCTCCATTTGACTGAAAGAAGAAGAGCAGGAGGAGGAAGAAGAGACCCATCTTCTCGACCTTGCCTAGGCAGATTGGAGTAACCTAACGGTGCCAACAACCAATCTGCAAACCTGAACAAGGAGCGAGTGCGACCCTCCACTTGGACAACACACGGAATGCAACAATCTACAACTTCAGCAACCTTAAACCAGGTCAGATCTCTGTCCAACAGCAGATATTAAATTACACACCATCTCAACTGGACAAAATTAATCTTCTAAATTCTTCTTCTTTTCCTTTCGGCTGTTCCCTTTCAGGGGTCGCCACAGCGAATCATGTGCCTCCATCTTACTCTATCCTCTGCATCCTCTTCACTCACACCAACTAACTTCATGTCCTCCCTCACTACATCCATCAATCTCCTCTTTGGTCTTCCTCTAGACCTCCTGCCTGGCAGCTCAACCTCAGCATCCTTCTACCGATATATTCACAATTTCTTCTCTGAACATGTCCGAACCACCTCAATCTGGCCTCTCTGACTTTATCTCCAAAACATCTAACATGAGCTGTCCCTCTGATGTACTCATTCCTGATCCTGTCCATCCCAAAGAGAACCTCAACATCTTAAGCTCTGCTACCTCCAGCTCTGCCTCCTGTCTTTTCTTCAGTGCCACTGTCTCTAAGCCGAACAACATCGCTGGTCTCACCACCGTCTTGAACACCTTTCCTTTCATTCTTGCTGATACTCTTTTATCACACAACACACCTGACACTTTTCTCCACCCGTTCCAACCTGCCTGCACTCGCCTCTTCACCTCTTTTCCACACTCTCCGTTGCTCTGAACCGTTGACCCTAAGTACTTAAAGTCCTGCACTTTCTTCACCTCTGCTCCCTGTAACCTCACCGTTCCCCCTGGGTCCCTCTCATTGACACACATGTATTCTGTCTTGCTGCGGCTAAGCTTCATTCCTCTGTTTTCCAGAGCAGACCTCCACCTCTCTAGATTTTCCTCCACCTGCTCCTGCTCTCACTACAAATCACAATGTCATCTGCAAACATCATAGTCCATGGAGATTCCTGTCTAACCTCATCTGTCAGCCTGTCCATCACCAGAGCAAACAAGAAGGGCTCAGAGCCGATCCTTGATGCAGACCCACCTCCACCTTGAACTCCTCTGTCACACCTACAGCACACCTCACCACGGTCTTACAGCTCTCATACATGTCCTGCACCACTCTAACATACTTCTCTGCCACTCCAGACTTCCTCATACAATACCACAGCTCCTCTCTCGGCACCCTGTCATACCCTTTCTCTAAATCTCTGAAGACACAATGCAACTCCTCTGACCTTCTCTGTACTTCTCCATCAGCATCCTCAAAGCAAATACTGCATCTGTTGTACTCTTTCTAGGCATGAAACCATGTTGCTGCTCACAAATGTTCACCTCTGCCCTTAGCTGAGCTTCCACTACTCTTTCCCACAACTTCATTGTGTGGCTCATCAGCTTTATTCCTCTGTAGTTGCCACAGCTCTGCACATCTCCTTGTTCTTAAAAATTGGCACCAGTACACTTCTCCTCCAGTCCTCGGGCATCCTCTCACTCTCAAGATCTTGTTAAACAAACTAGTCAGAAACTCTACTGCCACCTCTCCTAGACACTTCCATACCTCCACAGGTATGTCATCAGGACCAACTGCCTTTCCACTCTACATCCTCTTCAATGTCCTCCTCACTTCACTCTTACTAATCTTTGCTACTTCCTGCTCCACACAGTCACCTCTTCTACTCTTCGTTCCCTTTCATTTTCCTCATTCATCAACTCTTCAAAGTACTCCTTCCATCTTCCCATCACACTCCTGACACCTGTCAATACATTTCCATCCTTATCTTTAATCACCTAACCTGCTGCACATCCTTCCCATCTCTATCTCTTTGTCTGGCCAACCTGTACAAATCCACCTCTCCTTGTTAGTGTCAACCTAGCACACAAGTCCTCATATGCTCATTGTTTGGCCTTTGCCACCTCTACCTTCACCTTCGATGCATCTCCCTATACTCCTGTCTACTCTCTTCAGTCCTTTCAGTGTCCCACTTCTTCTTAGCTAACCTCTTTCCCTGTATACACTCCTGAACTTCCTCGTTCCACCACCAAGTCTCCTTGTCCACTTTCCTCTTTCCAGATGACACACGAGCACCCTCTTACCTGTCTCCTGATCAAATTAGCTGTAGTGGTCCAGTCATCTGGAAGCACCTCAAACTACCCAGAGTCTGTCTCAGCTCCTCCTGAAAACTCTGAGATTCTTCCTTTTCAACTTCCACCACTTCGTCCTCTGCTCTGCCTTAGTCCTCTTCATCTTCCTCCTGCTTCACTGTTTTCTACTGTATCTGTGACATGTTAGAAAGAGGAAGGAGAACTAATGTGTCCTGTGATTAAACCTTGTTGTAAAGACCCAGCAGGTGTGGACTCTGCTATGAATCAGTGTGAGGACAGGGAGGAGGAGTCCCTCCCTCTAAAACCACCCTGTGTGGATGACAGACCAAAGACCAGAAGTGAGATGAGGATCTCTAACTGTCCATGACTCTTGTCCATGTCAAATCAGCCCACCATCACTGTCACATCTGCCACTCAGCTCCTCAATAACAGCTTAGAAGAACTAATCATGAACTACTAACTGTCTTAGTTAACAAAGAGCCAACCACCGATTAGTCAACTAACCAACTAAGATGAGACAGCATCTTTTATCACATTCCATGTTGATGAACAGGAGAACGTTCCTATCCACTGTCTTCTTACTGAGTTTCTATCTGCTTCTAACATTTCAGCTGCTGATAGTCTACTCACAATTCATCTGCTTTCAGCTTCCAACTATTTTCATTTGTCTCTTGTTTGTTTGGATCAGGATGAAGAAGCAGAGACCAGACTCTGCTGAACCAAGCTTGGCCTCTTTAAGGAGTGACTGGTTTATGCGTGGCCCAATTGACTTTAAAGGTGGACACACTGCTGATCAAAGGTAAGAAATAAAAACTGAGCTTTATTTTCTGATTCATTTGATAAGAGAAATAATTTCTTAGTCCAGAGCTTCTTGCTTTGGGAGCTGCTGATCTCTGTCACTATCAACTCCAAAGTTAATACTGGCAGTATAATGTACATTTGCTTAAGTAAACTGAAGATTTACAGTTCATCCAGTTTCTATTTCATGTTACATATCTGCAGTCTGTCAAGGTTAAAGAAATTATTGAATTATTATTATCAGAGATTAGAAACTAAAATTGCCCGTAGGTGTAAATGTGAGTGCAAATGGTTTGACTGTCTGTGTATGTTTCACTGTGTGGCCTAAAATAGACTGGAGGCCTGGCCAGGTGTACCTCACCTCTCGCCCGATGCGGCTGGGATAGGCTCCAGCCCCCCTGCAACTCAAATAAAAAACATAACAAACCAGCAAAACTTAAAATAAGACAATTAGAATTCATCTGGTTTCACTGCTACTTTTCTTTTGTCTCATTTGTTTGGATCAGGATGAAGCTGCAGAGATCAGACTCTGCTGAACCCACCTGGGTCTCTAATAAGAATGACCAGTCTATGCATGGCTTAATTGACTTTAACGTTGAACAACCTCCTCATGAAAGGTAAGAAAATTTTTTGTTATTGTCAGACTCAAGACTCTAAGATTAGAAGAGTTCTCTTGGTCCTGAGCTTCATAGTTTTTGTTAAATTCTGTTAAATAAAGCATCACATGAAACAGCACATGCTGCTTTTGCCAACCTAAGTCCATGCCAAAGTCAATTCAAGAACACAGCAAATCTGAGAGACATGCAAGCAAAATATAATAAACATACCATGTGTGTTGGATATATGACATAAGATAATTAAATAGAAATATTCTGCTGAGCTAAGGGCGGCTGTGGCACAGGAGGTAGAGCAGTTGTCCAACAATCCCAGGGTTGTTGGTTTGATTCCCAGCTCTTCCTGTCACATGTTGAAGTGTCCTTGAGCAAAACACTGACCCTAACTTAGTTGCTTCTGGTGAGTTCAGGTCAGCTGTAGCAACTCCCCATCAGTGTGTGATTATGAGTGGCCTTCTGCATCCCAACCCAATTAAATGACACTGACTTAATTTAAGTTAAGTGTCAGTAACCACCAAAACAGGAAAACTACATATTCGATGATCAGAATTCATCTGGTTTCAGATTCAAACTACTTTTCATTTGTCTTGTTTGTTTGGATCAGGATGAAGAAGCAGAGACCAGACTCTGCTGAACTCAGCTGGGTCTCTAGGAAGAGGGACTGGTCTATGGATCATATCACTAACTTTAAAGATGAACAAGCTGCTGGTCAAAGGTAAGAAATAAAAACTGACTCTCCAGAGAAAATAATGACTTTACTCTAGAACTTTACTGAACTTCCTGCTTTGATAATTGCTGATCACTGTCACTATCAACTCCCCAGCTGTTGGTGGTAGTTTACACATAACCCTGACAGGACAATATGTAGTGTGTGTCTGTGAACTGAACACTTACATTGTCCAGCACCTTCTTTAATTTTAGGGGTGGGGTGATCGTCAGCAATAGATTACAAAAATACATCGATTAATGAAGCGTGCTTTGACCGTCACACGTTGGGCTACATTAATGCTACACAAATATTCAGTACCTGGGACAATAAAGAAATGACCTCACAGTGTACGGATTTAGTTGTTAAAGGTGAACTAGAGCACAAAAATATAAATATTTCTGTTCTGAAATCACGGGTATAAATTCCTTCAAGGCACCACTGAGTTTAGGAATTAGAACTTGTGGAGCAGCTTCTTCTCTCTGAGTCTGAGTGAGGACAGAGCTCAGCCAAGTGTCCTTGTCTGCAGCAGAGAAAAATGCTGCGTAAATTAACAATCTATAAGAGAAATTACCAAAACACTTGTTAAACGATCATAAATGTGCAGAAAAGTGATCATTTCAGCTGTGACCACAGTTCCTCATCCACTATCATGTGTTCACCACAACAAGCTTGTTGGTTAATCACTAACTGCTACACACATGTTAGTTTACATCCACTCAAAGTCATAAAAAGCTGGATGTGCTGTACTTAATGCACTAACTGTTCAACTTAATGTGCCACAGGTTCTGGTGGACACTGAGACAGTCACATGCCCAAACCAGGCAGGACCCTGTACCTGTCAGCAGAGAGTCCCCATCAGCAGCAGACAGATGAGGACAGGGGATCAGTGATAGGGACTGATTTAATGTTCATTCTTCTATTCTGTTACAGTATTTACACTAAAGTAACTGAACTGAACTGCGCTATGTGTATTTATGGTACATATGTGCAGCTTGTAAAAAGTTTTAAGCCTATAAAATTATTATTATAATGATGATGATTATTATGATCATCAAAGTTCACAACTTCACAGAGTATGTATTGAGTCTTATTTTTATTCGGGTGTACTGCGCTTTGCCAATGAACAGCATCTGGTGGTCCCATCACTACACAAAAGATCCCAAACAGTCGCTTTGGATAAAAGCATCTGCCAAATAATGGCGACTTCAATTTTCAACTTGCTCTCTATGGCTTTATTTTAGGGTGTAAATGTAGATTAATATTTTTAAACTTAAAGTTTAAAAAGCACAGGAATACTTTGGTATTTCTTAATGGAAGCTTAATGGCCTTTATGTCCATGTACTACCCATACTAGAACCAAAAGAATTCAATTCAGTTCAATTCAATTCAACTTTATTTATCTAGCGCCAATTTACAACAAAGTCATCTCAAGGCACTTTACAGAATAAAGTCCAGACTACACAAGTATGTAGAAGCAACCCAACAAATCCCCCTTGAGCAAGCCCTAGGCAACAGTGGAGAGGAAAAACTCCCTTTAATGGGAGAAACCTCCAGCAGAACCAGGCTCAGGGTGGGCGGCCATCTGCCTTGACCGGTTGGAGTGAGTGGAAAGTGGAGAAAGAAAAGAAAAGAGCCACGAAAAGCAACAACAAAACAACTACAAAAAGCAACAACAAAACAACAAGAAAAGCAACAACAAAACAACAACAAAGCATTGTACAAGTTGTAGGACACAGAATTAATGGCATACAGTGGTGACAAGTAAATGTATAGAGAAAAGCTAGTTCAGGTTGAGTGAGCAGTTTTAACTATAAGCTTTATCAAAAGGAAAGTTTTAAGCCTAGTCTTAAAAGTAGAGAGGTGTCTGCTCCCGAATATGGATTGGAAGCTGGTTCCACAGGAGAGGAGCTTGATAGCTAAGGCTCTGCCTCCCATTCTACTTTGCAAACTCTGGGAACCACAAGTAGGCCTGTATTTTGGGATCAAGTAGTCTAATCGAGCGACACAGAACTATGAGATCTTTTAAATATGATGGAGCTTGACCATTGAGAGCTTTGTATGTAAGGAGGAGGGTTTTGAACTCTATTCTAGATTTTATGGGAAGCCAATGAAGAGAACCTAGTGAAGGTGAAATATGATCTCTCTTTCCTAATCCAGTCAGCACTCTTGCTGCAGCATTTTGGATTAATTGAAGGCTTTTAGAGAGTTATTAGGACACCCCAGAGTAGGGAATTACAGTAGTCCAACCTAGAAGTAACAAATGCATGGACCAGTTTTTGGGATCACTTTGAGACAGGATGCTCCTAATTTTAGCAATGTTCCGTAGGTGGAAGAAGGCTGTTCTAGAGATTTGTCTTATATGTGACGTAAATGCCAAATCCTGGTCAAAAATAACTCCAAGGTTCCTCACACTTGCAGTACTGGAGGCCAAAGTTATGTCATCTAAAGTCACTATATTGTTAGACAGCATATTTCTCATGATTTTAGGCCCAAAGAGGATGCTTTCAGTTTTGTCTGAATTTAGAAGTAGGAAATTGTAGGACATCCAGGTCTTTATGTCTTTTAGACATGCTTCAAGTTTGACTAATTGGTTAGTATCTTCTGGTTTCACAGATAAATAGAGCTGGGTATCATCTCCATAGCAGTGGAAGTTTATGGAATGTTTCTAATAATTTTGGCTAAAGGTGACATATACAGATTAAAAGTATTGGTCCTAACACAGAGCCTGTGGAACTCCATAGCTAACTTTGGTGCATAAAGAAGAGTCATCATTAACATGAACACGTTGGAATCTGTCTGACAGATAAGATTTAAACCAATGTAATGTGGTTCCTTTAATCCCAAATCCATGTTCTAGTCTCTGTAATAAAATGTTGTGGTCAATGGTGTCAAATGCGGCACTAAGGTCTAGTAAGGCAGTGCGGACACAAGTCCATTATCTGAAGCCAGGAGAAGATCATTGGAGACTTTTACCAGTGCTGTTTCTGTACTGTGATGAGCTCTAAATCCTGACTGAAAGTCTTTGTAGAGGTGATCTTACTCGAATCTAACGCTCCTGACTCTTCAGCACATACTTCACTCCAGAGATTGTTGTTAGACAAACATTGAACATTTATTGTACTTGCTTCTCAACAGCCAATGACAGATCAATTGTACATACAACTTTAGCACAGTGATCTCACAAACACGCTCACTAGCTGTTTCATCAAACAAGTTTCCCAAAGTATGTCTGAACTCACAGGACTTGCAGGACTCGTGGAACTCGTAGAACTCGCTAAGAAACCGTGTGCCTCTACAGCTACACAGAACCCTTTTCTTCCACCTTGTTGCAGTCCACACCTTTCTTGTAGTCAGAGTTCCTCTGCTTCAGTTACTGTGTCACGTTTACACCCTTCAGTAGCTGAGCTAAAACTGAATCTCTCCTTAACAAACCCTTAGCATTGCATTGTTTCCTTGACCACTGGTCAACAAACTTAAGTAATCTACAAAGGCAACCATCAAAGGCAAACTATCAAAGCCATATGATGTCACTAAAGACATCATCAGTACATAGACACATTATATAAACAATTACATCACACACACAGCAAACATTACATAAAACAAGTAACTAAACTAACCCCTTGGTTGGCTCCTTTGCACCCGGGCTAATTGTGCTCCAATATTAGACATTTAATGTTGAAACAATTACTAAATTACTGCACAAACCAAAAACAATACAATAATAAAACAATAATCCATAAACATCATGACTATTCTTCTATGGTGTTCTTTCTTCTTTCTTCTGGTGCCAGAGGTTACCAGCACTTAACACACGTAGGGAGATCAGTCTTTACCACTGTCTCACTCTGATTCCTGGAGAGACAGACCTTGGTTATGGGTCTATCTAACTCGTTGGTCCTCGTCTTGATCTGAACCTGGCGGACCAAACCTCGCTCATCCTGTATTGTGTGGATGATCCTGCCAATCACCCAGGAGTTACGAGGCGCTGACTCATCCACAACCAACACAATGTCCCCAGGAACAAAATTACGCTTTGCATGTGTCCATTTTTGCCTTTGAAGCTCAGGTAGATATTCTTTAACCAACAACGTTTCCAAAGAGATCTGCCATATACTGGACTTGTCTCCATCTCACGGCTGTAAGATCATCTTCCTGGAAAACTCCTGGGGTATCGAAGGCTGGGTTTTTAGGAGGAGAAGGTGATTTGGCGTCAAAGCCTCCAAGTCATTCGGATCATCCGAAGGTGTAGTTATTGGCCGACTATTTAAATGGCTTCCACCTCATGAGTAATGTCTGCAGACCCTCTTCATCAAACTTTGATCCTTCAATGTAGCGCTGAGTACCTTTCTAACAGATCGAATTAGACGTTCCCATACCCCTCCAAAATGTGAAGCAGATGGAGGATTAAACATCCATTTGATACCACTCTGAGTCAGCCTATTTTCAATTTTTGACATGTTCCACTCTTCTAGAGACCTTTTGAGCTCTCTCTCAGCACCAACAAAGTTTGTTCCATTATCTGAGTGAATTTCTAAAACTTGACCTCTTCTTGCAATAAAACGTCGAAGTGCATTAATGAATGAATCCGTGTCCAATGATGCTGCCACCTCTATGTGAACAGCTCTGGTATCCATACATGTGAATATGACACCATACCTTTTTGCAGTTGTTCTTCCTCGTTTTATAGTAAAGGGACCAAAGCAATCGACACCTGTTCTAGTAAACGGTGGTTCATCAGGTAAGACCCTACTAAGAGGAGGTCTGCCATTTGTTGCCGCCCAGTTGCTCCATGTAATCTTCGACACGTCGAACAACTGGATAAAATCTTTCTGATGGCTGAGATTGCATTTGGTATCCAGTATCTTTGGCCATAAAGTAGACAAGACATGGTTGCGACCACCATGGCCTATTCGTTCATGGATGTCCTGCAGTATAAGCTGAGATACTCGATGATTTTTAGCCAGAATAGCGGGATGCTTGGACTCTTCAGGCATGGCAGCTCTGCTGAGCCGTCCACCTCTGTGAAGAATTCCATCCTGAAGCACTGGATTTAGTCTATGTATGTGACTGCTCCTTTTTACTGCTTCCCCTTTGCAGAGATGAGATTTCATCCGGAAAGCTCTTTACGCTGGCAATGGCAATTATGTCTACCTCTGCTTCTTTGAGCTCATCCACAGTTAGGTTCTTTTCCTTGTCTTGTAGTTCAGCCTTTTCCTTCAAAGCTGGATACTTTGGGTGGTATTTTAACAGCCCTTTCTTCTTCTGGATGATG
The DNA here is from genome assembly GCA_020496755.1 of Channa maculata. NCBI lineage: Eukaryota > Metazoa > Chordata > Actinopteri > Anabantiformes > Channidae > Channa > Channa maculata. The sequence goes on along the minus strand of JAHZUS010000080.1, from coordinate 39,653 downwards.
TTAGAAGCATATCTTTCAATCTCGGAAACACGCCACGGCCCGTTTTAAGCGTGTCCATGATGAGTAGTACTCCACCAACCTTTGTACTATGTCAGTGCTTTCTTCAACTGCAAGAACATTCACATGACATTTCTCTTCACTTCAGGATCGGCTACATCCAGATCAATCTCTTGAGAGATCTGGGTTCCGTGGCCATGCCCGACTGCCTGTGTAAGAAAGTCAGGTCCGGACACCCACAGCTTGTTTGCAGAAAGGCCTTCACTTTCTGTCCTTGATGCACCATCTGCCGGATTAAGTTGAGAGTTTACGTAGCGCCACTGAGAGACTGTTGAGGTCTGCTGAATCGCTGACACCCTGTTAGCTACAAGCGTCTGAAACCTTGATGTTTCGTTGCTGATGTGCTTTAGCACTGCTGTACTGTCAGTCCAGTACACAGAGTCTTCCAGTGGTAGTTCAACTCATTCCTTAGCATTTTGTCTATCTGAACTGCTAAGGTTGCTGCAATAAGCTCAGGCGAGGGATAGTCATGGGTTTTGGAGGGCAACCCTTGCCTTTCCCAACACAAAGGCAGCTGTGAGCTTGATTACTGATGTTACAGCTGGACTAAGTATGTTACTGTCCCATAGCCATTCTCACTAGCGTCTGCAAAATGATGCAGTTGAGCGGACACAGTTTGACCAAAGTCTTTTGGCTTGAAACATCTCTCAATTCCAAAGTCAGTTAGCTGCTCAAGACCTTGCACCCACTGAGACCACATTTGGGCGAGATGTTCAGGCACCGTTCATCCATCCCAACTTCATTCTGCAAAGCTCCTGCATAATGTTCCTAGCATATAAATTCACAGGTGCAAGCATTCCCAATGGATCGTACACTGAGCTCAACATGGATAAAATCCCTCTTCTTGTGGGGGGCTTACTTTGAATAACGACCCTGAACTTGAACTGATCAGACTGAATGCACTTTGCACGCCCAATGCCCTTTCTACTGGAAGTGCATTTTTGTCCAAGGTTGGTAGGCGGTCATTACTGCCTTGATCTCCCATTAAAGGAGTTGAACATTAAAATGCCAAACAACCGGGCCGTAGCAGAACAACGTGCTACAACTCTGAAGAGGAAGTTTCTCAGGAATCCGTCATTCAGGGCAGATTATATTACCTTCATGAATGATACAATCACCAAGAAATATGCGGTAAGGTTCCAATTGAAGACCTTGGCGTTGTGATGAGAAAGTTTGGTATATTCCACATCATGGGGTGTACCACCTAAAAAGCTCATCAAAGTTCATCTGTTGCAAAACGTAGCTGTGCTGCAGGATCGAAGAATGCATATGAAGTGATTACTTTGTTGCCCTTTTGGCTTTTACTCGGACTGGAATGATGGCAAGGATGCACTCGGTGTTCTTGGGCATTTCGTCAAAAAAGATTCTGTTTCGTTTGCGGTTCACCAATCCGTTGAACACTGCCAGATTGTCACGATCCACGGACTGCCTTTCCTTTGGCTTCACGTGCAGCAACGTGTTGTCGTCCCCGAACATAATTGACAGTTTACCACTTCCTGGCAGTGCCTGCTCATATGCCCGATTTTAAACATCTGAAACATAAACCTTCCTTCCTGAAACTCTATCTTCTCTTTGTAAGGCGTATTCTGTAGTTTTGACAATGGTGAATGTGTGTCCCTCGTGGCAAAGAGACAAGACTCTTGTGAGGCCTTGATGGTAGTGATAGGCTTGGGTGATGCTTTGGTGGTATTGGAAGGGCTTGTCTTACTAAAACCAGGCTCTATACTTGCATCCCTTTGAGTAGTAACTTGCTTTGCAGTAGTGGTAAAACTCCTTTTCATTCCTTACTTTCCCAAACGCAGCTGCAGGCCCTTTTAAGTGTTCCTTAAGTCTTCCCAAGTCCCGTAGTACAAGGATGCAGTGATTTCTCTGATACATCAGTGATAAACTTAACTACATCTGCAAGCGTAGCTCTCACGTTTGTGGTTTTCATTCAGGTCATGAGCCACATCCTCCATTTCTCTCTCAACTTATATGGAAGCTTGGAAATAATTGTTACGTATGCTGATTGTAGTATTAAGCTCTGCCATACAGTCCATGGAACTCACACAATTGGTTAGAAAAAGCGAATGAATGAGGGCTTTGCCATCTTCATCATAATTGTTTGCCAATTCAAAACCTTTTCCATGTAGGCTGCTGCAACTGTATATTCATTACCAAGTGCTTCTTTAAAAGAAACCTGGCCCTGTGATATCCTTCGTCTGGTTGCATGCTAAAGCAACTTTGCACAATCTCCTTAGGTTGTCCTCTGGTGTGCTGGTGCAGCAGATAGAATGTCGCTGACTGTCATCCCCCGCTATTCTTCACTGAGTTTTCAAGCGCTTTGATGAAAACATCATAGTCTAAAGGATCTCCACTAAAGATAGGAATCGCTGGAGGAGGTTAGTATAAACCCTGAGTTGTTTATCCAGAACTTCAGTGCAGTCGGTTTGACACTGAGCACCACTAAACATTGATCCTGGAAGCTGTTTAACAGCCCTTGCTTGGGTATCACAGCCCTTGAGCCCCAGTCGTTACTTCCCCACTGTAATCCGTACTGTACCTAATCTGTACCCCTTCACGGCTTCTTCTCTTGCCCTTTCAATCTGAACAGCCACACTACCCACAACAGGTACCTCTTCCCCAGCATACGTCGTCTTTGCCTGACTAAGATGGAAGTCATCAGTGCCAACATTTGGACCCGCGTGACTCAGTGAGGCCTGCCACGTTTACTCATGATCTGACCTCGTAGCTTTAGCAGCTGCAGGGCGTTCATTTCCAATTCTTCTTTTCTGCCTTAAATTTAGCCTCCTCCTGCACCTTAATGTCTAAGCCTAGCTTCTTCCTGCTCTATCCTTTATATACATGCTTACTTCTTCCTGCTCTATTGCGTGTCTTTGCTTTAGCAACCTTCTGCCTTGCTAATAGCTCAGCTCTTTCTATTTCGGCCTTAAGGCATGCCTTTGTAGCTGAAGATGTGACAGAACTTGTTCTAGATTTCCTAGATCTCCTTGTGGATGCTACAGACTACACTGTCCTCAGGAGCAACGCTCTCATTTGCCTTACGTTCTTCCTCACGGCGTTGGCGTACCTCTGATAACTGCGACATGCGATGTCGTGCGCCCATCCCTGAGTGCAGACGGCCTGCGTATCGAACCAATCTTGATCCGATCTTCATGTCATCTTCAAGCTTACGCTCTTGGTAAGTTTCCTTGAGTGAGTCATTTTATATCCTTAACTCTTTAAGCTTCAGCTGGTAGAGCTGGTAGCATCCTGTCCTCCACTGCAGAATAGCATTCTTCATCCATGAACTGGTGGATCTTGCTCCTTTGTCTCAGCAGCTGCTCTAGCAGCCTCTTTTGTTCTTCAGACTCCATAAAGCATCTTCATGTACCACCTGTGAGGCCTCCTCTGTGGCTTCGGCTGCTTGGCCTTGCCTGTTGGTCCATCACGCTGTCTGGATCAACATCTGAAACAACCGTCTTTCCATCAGTCTCTTAATAGTGCTTAGCCCGTGTAGAGACGGTTTCTTACTAATGTAGAGGTGATCTTACTTCGAATCTAACGCTCCTGACTCTTCAGCACATACTTCACTCCAGAGATTGTTGTTAGACAAACATTGAACATTTATTGTACTTGCTTCTCAACTTAGCCAATGACAGATCAATTGTACATACAACTTTAAGCACAGTGATCTCACATAGCAGCTCACTAAACTGTTTCATCAAACAAGTTTCCCAAAGTATGTCTGAACTCACAGGAGATTTGGAATGCGTACCTGAGGAGGCCTCAGGTGGCAGGCATTTGCTCTGGACCGGAGTAACCTAACGGTGTCAACAACTGGTCTGGAGTGGTGCCTGGTCATCTGGGACTCCTCCTGCCCTTGTGGGAGGAGCGGGGAGGCAGCAGTTTGCTGCGGATGGCCCTATCCTTTCCCTTGGGAGGTACTCTGGGGCCGCTGGCGGGGGATGCCTGGTTTCGCTGGGAAGGCAACAGCTCGCTGCGGTTGGTCCTGGTGGGACTGGGGTGTCCTCCCCGTTGGCCCCTAGCCATCCTGCAACACATTTGAGGAAGAAAGAAGAACAGATCCAATTCTCAACCTTGTCTGGGCAGATTGGAGTAACCTAACCAATCTGTTAACCTGAACAAGGGGTAAGTATGCGGCTATCCCAGGTCCACTTGGACAGCACGTGGGATGTGGTGGTCTACAGCGTCAAAGACCTTAATCGTGGCCAAGTCTTCTATGGGGATTAGCTCCACTCATATAACAGTACATATGGCACTACATACAGTCTAATCTGACCCACACCAAACCCTAATTGGTCTCTTTCATATCCCTCCCACTCTCTAAATTTAACGTCCCCTAGTCCAGCTTAGGTGACTAGGCCGAGGATGCACCGGGACCTAGGCATATCATTGCAACCCTCCACATTACCTGCTTAATAGATTTACCACAACGTACCACGAATTAGGTTTTCTTGGATATCAACAACTTCACTAAAATTTCCTAGACCCTGCGCTCTAAATACTCAAGCCTTAATAAAACTTCCTAAAATTTTCTGAATCCCAACCTTAACCAGGGACCTTTCCCAATCTTTTTAGACTTCATTAAACAAGTTAATTAAGCCTAAATAAAATGCCCCCCTATCAGTTAATACCTAATGGACATCATTATTTTTTTATCAAAATCTAAACTTATTCCAAATCCCAACTTGAATTATTCCAAAGGACCTGTCCCCAAACAATGTTATTCTATTCCAGTCAACAAAAGTTAGGGCCCCCCCCACCCCCTTACAAAAACCCTCCAATAATCCTAAATCACAAAAACAATTTTAACCTCCAATGCCTAAATAAGAAAAACCTAGCCACATTTAGCAGACACACCCGGGGACTTTATCAACCCCAGCGGGGCCGTCCTCGGATGAGGGTGTCTAGTGGTAATGGCCGAAACACCCGATGATCCTGAGGTACACTACTGATGATGTGTCTCCTATCCTTAACTAAACTTCCAAAATAACCAACCCTCCAAAAAAATTCTGTTAGCCCTGACCAGTATCTTTCCCTAACCCTGATCAGTTCAATCAATGACTAACCCTAAATACTCTGAAACTAGTATCTAAAACTGCATCTAGTCCTAATGTCACTTGGCAAAATGCCTAACGCAACCAGTATCCTTCCCTAACCCTAAAAACACTCAACCTAAACTGAAATTGGCTTTCATGTCACCTCGTGCAATGCTAACCCTAACCAGCCCCGATGTCGTCTTAAGCAATACTATCCTCAGCCAGTAGCTTTTCCTAACCCTAACCAGTTGAAACAGACGCCTAACCCTAAAGGCACTGAAACTAGTGCTAACCTTACCCATTATCCTTCCTAACCCTAACCAGTGGAATTTACTACCTAACCCTAAACCTTCGAAACCATTGACTAACCAACCAGTTGATAGCTTACTCAACCCTAACAATTATCAACCATGCTATTACCATCTAACAATACAAAAACCAAAGACCAAGGGCAACCAACTACAAATAACCCTGACCTCTACTTCTTAACCCTAACCAGGTTAAACCTAAAAATTCTTGAAACTACTCCCATTAGCAACATCCCAGCGCTAAACGGACGCCTCCAACCCTAACATGAATGATGAGGATAACAATTATAATAAAACCATCTGCCCAAAGAAATACTGGATGACTACTCTTTAACCCATACCATATAACCACGGTGATAGATGACCCATAATCAGAAACAACTAAACCATCTCCTGAAAATACATGAATCTTAATTAAAACCCACCTAAAAACTAATATCAAATATAAAGTCACAAATCAATGGTTTACATAAAGATCCAGGAGCACACAGTATCAGGGAACCAGAGTGACATGAATCAGCCCGTGCCATGCCTTTGACTCTACTCTAAACCGCCTAGTAGACAGACAGGCGGGAGAATCAGAGATAAATTAATTTCACTTAACCCCAACCCCCTTTTTTTTAAGTTCTAGTGAAAATATACCAATTTTGGAATTATAACCAAAATAGAAGAAATATAATTAACTAGAAATATTTGAGCGTAGTTATGTTAAGTCACTGGCATTTATAGAGTTCAGAAAACAAAGCTTAAACTGGGACCGGAGAAAGAAACGCAAATAAACTGGGAAAGTGGGAGGGCCTATATACTGTAAGGAACACAGACTGGAGCTGCTCATTTCTGCTCTGACCGTGATACAGATCACATCAACTTTAGCTGCTGAAAGCCTGCCACCAGTATTAGTTTTAATTGTGCCCTTGCCTGAAAGACCCCTTAGGTCAAAACATTGCATTTGGGGACATTTTTCTTTTAGGTTTTTTCTGAAAAGGGAGAAAAAACATTGATACACACTTTAATTTTAAACTTTATTTTTCATTTGGATTAAAATACATTTGACTTATAATTTCATTAAAATATACAAATTTGTTTGCATTAAAAACAATTTGATTTACAATTAGTTTATTTTTGATGGTTTCTCATTTTTCACTTTATTAATAAAACAGCCCATTAAAATGAGCTACAGAGCTCAAGAACAGTGGACAGAGGTCCACTATGGAAAGAGGGGACAGCGTCCCCGCAACCCCGCAGACCAAACAGGGTACAGGGACGGAGTGAGAATGAGATCTCAGGGGATGGCCCGTGCATTTCCGGTCAGTCTTGGTGACTTCCAAACTGCTGTAAAAACTGGGTATTTCCAACACCTTTTACCTTTAACACAAAGTGGCACAGAATTGTGAAGTGAAAGGAAAATGATAAATGGTTTTCACAATTTAGAAATAAATGTCCACATATTGTGGCATGCTTTTGTATTCCGCCTCCCCGAGTCAATACTTTGTAAAACCACCCTTTGATGCAATAACAGTTACAAGTCTTTTGGAGTTTGTCTGTACCTGTCAAGGTTTTGGTTAAGGGAGGACACAAGTGAGGTGACTGAGAGGGATTGCAACAGCAAAAGGGCTTTTATTGTCAGGGACTTGAAAACGGCAAAACGGAAATCGCTCCTAACAGGAGGGTAGAGAAAACCGTTTCAGAATTGACAAGACAGACAAACTAACCAAAGGGACCAGAACACAAGGTGGATTAACTTAATAGGAAATAAGATGGCAGCAGAACTAATGTTCTAAAAAAAAAAAAAAAAAAATCAGGGACGAACATAAATTACCTAAATTAGGACTACGAAGGCTGAGGGATAAATAAGGCTCAGATAAACATAAAACTACAAAAGTGGAGGGTGAGTGAAAACACTGGAGAAAATCTTAACCCAAAGAAACCTAAAATACTAAATGAAAACACTGAACAGAAATCCACAAGGTTAACAAAGGAAACTCAGAAGCACAAACAAAACCCACAAGGTTTAACTTTAACAAAGAACTTAAAAGACTTAAGTAACAGAAATGTAGGGGCAGGAATAATCAACTAGACAAAACAAAAGTAGAAGGGTTACTGGGAAAGCACAGAGTGAAAAAAAGAACTAGGAGAAAGGGAGAATAATAAACCAAACCTCAGACCAAAACCACACAGAAAACACAGAGTCCAGGATACCAAAGTCCAAGATACAAGAGTCCAGTTTTCCCAAGCGTTCAAGAAACATAAGTTCAGGCTTTACCAAAAGTCCAGAGTCTTCTGTGGAGTTGGTGAGGATAGTAATGACGACAGCAATTACGACAGCAGTGACCACGAGGATCTGGCAGGGGAGTGAAGGGAAGACTGAACTTAAATAGAGGAGGGAACAGCTGCAAACAGTGAGGGACAACGAGGGCAAAGCTGGGCAAAAGGAATCAGGCACAGGAGGTAGGGAGAAGGGGCCACAAAATAAAAGTCCAGAAACAGGAAATGCACTGTGATCATGACACTACCAGCTTTGCACATCTAAAGAATGAAAATTTTGCCCATTCTTTTTTGCAAAATAGCTCAAGCTCAGTCAGATTGGATGGAGAGCATCTGTGAACAGCAAATTTTCAAGTCTTGCCACAGATTCTCATTTGGATTTAGGTCTGGACTTTGAATGAGTCATTCTAACACATGAATATGCTTTCATCTAAACCATTCCATTGTAGCTCTGGCTGTATGTTTAGGGTCGTTGTCTTGCTGGAAGGTGAACCTCCTTCTCAGTCTCAAGTCTTTTGCAGACTCTCACGTCTCAAGTTTTCTTCTAAGATTGTCCTGTATTTGGCTCCACCCATCTTCCCATCAACTCTGACCAGCTTCTGTGTCCCTGCTGAAGAAAAGCATTCCCACAACATGATGCTACCACCGTGTTTCACAGTGGGGATGGTGTGTTCAGGGTGATGTGCAGTGTTTCAGCCCCACATAGCATTTTGCATTTAGGCCAAAAGTTAAATTTTTGTCTCATCTGACCAAAGCACCTTCTTCCACATGTTTGCTGTGTCTCCCACATGGTTTGGTGGGGAGTTCTTATGTCTTTCTTTCAACAATGGCTTTCTTCTTGCAACTCCCCCATAAACGCCAGATTTGTGCACGACTAATAGTTGTCCTGTGGACAGATTCTCCCACCTGAGCTGTGGATCTCTGCAGCTCCTCCAGAGTTACCATGACTCCACATCATTCAGGTACAGTTCAAGTTTGTTTGTAGAGCAACATCAGTGGTGGATCTCCACCATTTTTAGACTTGGACTCTGAAGTTATGAGGATGTGACGGCACCCTCAGATCAAATGCTCACAGACACCAGGACATGAGGAGGGACAATGAGCAGCTTCTTCACATGAAGGTGGAAAGTGTCTGGAAGTGGACCTGAAGTGAGTGCAGCAGGTGAGAATCCTACAGGAGAAATGTGTAAATGTGTGATGAACAGGATCACTGGCATCACTGGCATTGTGTTGTATCACTGTTTGACTGGACAGTAGAAATGTTTCTGGATGATGATGGTCTTTTTCCTAAGATCTGTTGAATCTTTCATATTTTGATCCAACACTTTAATTCTTCAGAGTTTCTCTCCGAGTTAAAGGAGAGTGGAATGAGAATGATTTGCAGGTTTTACCGTCAGTGGTTCCTAGGTAGAACCAACAGCAGTTTGATTGTAATTTGAGCTCAGGGAGTTACAGAACTGGTCGGACAGCTTGGATCAAACTGGCTGAGCTGCATTTTATCCAAAACAGAACCATCTTCCAACACTGAGACAGACTTGGTTTGACTCAAAGCTCTTTAGCACAGTACATGTGTGGACTGTCCAAGACGCTGCAGAGTCCTTAGATGGACCTGCTCAGTGGGTCTGATGGACAGAGGCGCTGCTTCACTGTTTTCTACTGTATCTGTGACATGTTAGAAAGAGGAAGGAGAACTAATGTGTCCTGTGATTAAACCTTGTTGTAAAGACCCAGCAGGTGTGGACTCTGCTATGAATCAGTGTGAGGACAGGGAGGAGGAGTCCCTCCCTCTAAAACCACCCTGTGTGGATGACAGACCAAAGACCAGAAGTGAGATGAGGATCTCTAACTGTCCATGACTCTTGTCCATGTCAAATCAGCCCACCATCACTGTCACATCTGCCACTCAGCTCCTCAATAACAGCTTAGAAGAACTAATCATGAACTACTAACTGTCTTAGTTAACAAAGAGCCAACCACCGATTAGTCAACTAACCAACTAAGATGAGACAGCATCTTTTATCACATTCCATGTTGATGAACAGGAGAACGTTCCTTATCCACTGTCTTCTTACTGAGTTTCTATCTGCTTCTAACATTTCAGCTGCTGATAGTCTGCTCACAATTCATCTGCTTTCAGCTTCCAACTATTTTCATTTGTCTCTTGTTTGTTTGGATCAGGATGAAGAAGCAGAGACCAGACTCTGCTGAACCCAGCTTGGCCTCTTTAAGGAGTGACTGGTTTATGCGTGGCCCAATTGACTTTAAAGGTGGACACACTGCTGATCAAAGGTAAGAAATAAAAACTGAGCTTTATTTTCTGATTCATTTGATAAGAGAAATAATTTCTTAGTCCAGAGCTTCTTGCTTTGGGAGCTGCTGATCTCTGTCACTATCAACTCCAAAGTTAATACTGGCAGTATAATGTACATTTGCTTAAGTAAACTGAAGATTTACAGTTCATCCAGTTTCTATTTCATGTTACATATCTGCAGTCTGTCAAGGTTAAAGAAATTATTGAATTATTATTATCAGAGATTAGAAACTAAAATTGCCCGTAGGTGTAAATGTGAGTGCAAATGGTTTGACTGTCTGTGTATGTTTCACTGTGTGGCCCTAAAATAGACTGGAGGCCTGGCCAGGGTGTACCTCACCTCTCGCCCGATGCGGCTGGGATAGGCTCCAGCCCCCCTGCAACTCAAATAAAAAACATAACAAACCAGCAAAACTTAAAATAAGACAATTAGAATTCATCTGGTTTCACTGCTACTTTTCTTTTGTCTCATTTGTTTGGATCAGGATGAAGCTGCAGAGATCAGACTCTGCTGAACCCACCTGGGTCTCTAATAAGAATGACCAGTCTATGCATGGCTTAATTGACTTTAACGTTGAACAACCTCCTCATGAAAGGTAAGAAAATTTTTTGTTATTGTCAGACTCAAGACTCTAAGATTAGAAGAGTTCTCTTGGTCCTGAGCTTCATAGTTTTTGTTAAATTCTGTTAAATAAAGCATCACATGAAACAGCACATGCTGCTTTTGCCAACCTAAGTCCATGCCAAAGTCAATTCAAGAACACAACAAATCTGAGAGACATGCAAGCAAAATATAATAAACATACCATGTGTGTTGGATATATGACATAAGATAATTAAATAGAAATATTCTGCTGAGCTAAGGGCGGCTGTGGCACAGGAGGTAGAGCAGTTGTCCAACAATCCCGGGGTTGTTGGTTTGATTCCCAGCTCTTCCTGTCACATGTTGAAGTGTCCTTGAGCAAAACACTGACCCCTAACTTAGTTGCTTCTGGTGAGTTCAGGTCAGCTGCTTAGCAACTCCCCCATCAGTGTGTGATTATGAGTGGCCTTCTGCATCCCAACCCAATTAAATGACACTTAATTTAAGTTAAGTGTCAGTAACACACCAAAAACTACATATTCGATGATCAGAATTCATCTGGTTTCAGATTCAAACTACTTTTCATTTGTCTTGTTTGTTTGGATCAGGATGAAGAAGCAGAGACCAGACTCTGCTGAACTCAGCTGGGTCTCTAGGAAGAGGGACTGGTCTATGGATCATATCACTAACTTTAAAGATGAACAAGCTGCTGGTCAAAGGTAAGAAATAAAAACTGACTCTCCAGAGAAAATAATGACTTTACTCTAGAACTTTACTGAACTTCCTGCTTTGATAATTGCTGATCACTGTCACTATCAACTCCCCAGCTGTTGGTGGTAGTTTACACATAACCCTGACAGGACAATATGTATGTGTGTGTCTGTGAACTGAACACTTACACATTGTCCAGCACCTTCTTTAATTTTAGGGGTGGGGTGATGCGTCAGCTTAATAGATTACAAAAATACATCGATTAATGAAACGTGCTTTGACACGTCACACGTTGGGCTACACATTAATGCTACACAAATATTCAGTACCTGGGACAATAAAGAAATGACCTCACAGTGTACGGATTTAGTTGTTAAAGGTGAACTAGAGCACAAAAATATAAATATTTCTGTTCTGAAATCACCGGTATAAATTCCTTCAAGGCACCACTGAGTTTAGGAATTAGAACTTGTGGAGCAGCTTCTTCTCTCTGAGTCTGAGTGAGGACAGAGCTCAGCCAAGTGTCCTTGTCTGCAGCAGAGAAAAAATGCTGCGTAAATTAACAATCTATAAGAGGAAATTACCAAAACACTTGTTAAACGATCATAAATGTGCAGAAAAGTGATCATTTCAGCTGTGACCACAGTTCCTCATCCACTATCATGTGTTCACCACAACAAGCTTGTTGGTTAATCACTAACTGCTACACACATGTTAGTTTACATCCACTCAAAGTCATAAAAAGCTGGATGTGCTGTACTTAATGCACTAACTGTTCAACTTAATGTGCCACAGGTTCTGGTGGACACTGAGACAGTCACATGCCCAAACCAGGCAGGACCCTGTACCTGTCAGCAGAGAGTCCCCATCAGCAGCAGACAGATGAGGACAGGGATCAGTGATAGGGACTGATTTAATGTTCATTCTTCTATTCTGTTACAGTATTTACACTAAAGTAACTGAACTGAACTGCGCTATGTGTATTTATGGTACATATGTGCAGCTTGTAAAAAGTTTTAAGCCTATAAAATTATTATTATAATGATGATGATTATTATGATCATCAAAGTTCACAACTTCACAGAGTATGTATTGAGTCTTATTTTTATTCGGGTGTACTGCGCTTTGCCAATGAACAGCATCTGGTGGTCCCATCACTACACAAAAGATCCCAAACAGTCGCTTTGGATAAAAGCATCTGCCAAATGACGGCGACTTCAATTTTCAACTTGCTCTCTATGGCTTTATTTTAGGGTGTAAATGTAGATTAATATTTTTAAACTTAAAGTTTAAAAAGCACAGGAATACTTTGGTATTTCTTAATGGAAGCTTAATGGCCTTTATGTCCATGTACTACCCATACTAGAACCAAAAGAATTCAATTCAGTTCAATTCAATTCAACTTTATTTATCTAGCGCCAATTTACAACAAAGTCATCTCAAGGCACTTTACAGAATAAAGTCCAGACTACACAAGTATGTAGAAGCAACCCAACAAATCCCCCTTGAGCAAGCCCTAGGCAACAGTGGAGAAATGGGAGAAACCTCCAGCAGAACCAGGCTCAGGGTGGGCGGCCATCTGCCTTGACCGGTTGGAGTGAGTGGAAAGTGGAGAAAGAAAAGAAAAGAGCCACGAAAAGCAACAACAAAACAACTACAAAAAGCAACAACAAAACAACAAGAAAAGCAACAACAAAACAACAACAAAGCATTGTACAAGTTGTAGGACACAGAATTAATGGCATACAGTGGTGACAAGTAAATGTATAGAGAAAAGCTAGTTCAGGTTGAGTGAGCAGTTTTAACTATAAGCTTTATCAAAAAGGAAAGTTTTAAGCCTAGTCTTAAAAGTAGAGAGGGTGTCTGCTCCCCGAATATGGATTGGAAGCTGGTTCCACAGGAGAGGAGCTTGATAGCTAAAGGCTCTGCCTCCCATTCTACTTTTGCAAACTCTGGGAACCACAAGTAGGCCTGTATTTTGGGATCGAAGTAGTCTAATCGGGCGACACAGAACTATGAGATCTTTTAAATATGATGGAGCTTGACCATTGAGAGCTTTGTATGTAAGGAGGAGGGTTTTGAACTCTATTCTAGATTTTATGGGAAGCCAATGAAGAGAACCTAGTGAAGGTGAAATATGATCTCTCTTTCCTAATCCAGTCAGCACTCTTGCTGCAGCATTTTGGATTAATTGAAGGCTTTTTAGAGAGTTATTAGGACACCCCAGAAGTAGGGAATTACAGTAGTCCAACCTAGAAGTAACAAATGCATGGACCAGTTTTTCGGGATCACTTTGAGACAGGATGCTCCTAATTTTAGCAATGTTCCGTAGGTGGAAGAAGGCTGTTCTAGAGATTTGTCTTATATGTGACGTAAATGCCAAATCCTGGTCAAAAATAACTCCAAGGTTCCTCACCGCAGTACTGGAGGCCAAAGTTATGTCATCTAAAGTCACTATATTGTTAGACAGCATATTTCTCATGATTTTAGGCCCAAAGAGGATGCTTTCAGTTTTGTCTGAATTTAGAAGTAGGAAATTGTAGGACATCCAGGTCTTTATGTCTTTTAGACATGCTTCAAGTTTGACTAATTGGTTAGTATCTTCTGGTTTCACAGATAAATAGAGCTGGGTATCATCTCCATAGCAGTGGAAGTTTATGGAATGTTTCCTAATAATTTTGGCTAAAGGTGACATATACAGATTAAAAAGTATTGGTCCTAACACAGAGCCCTGTGGAACTCCATAGCTAACTTTGGTGCATAAAGAAGAGTCATCATTAACATGAACACGTTGGAATCTGTCTGACAGATAAGATTTAAACCAATGTAATGTGGTTCCTTTAATCCCAAATCCATGTTCTAGTCTCTGTAATAAAATGTTGTGGTCAATGGTGTCAAATGCGGCACTAAGGTCTAGTAAGACGAGTACGGACACAAGTCCATTATCTGAAGCCAGGAGAAGATCATTGGAGACTTTTACCAGTGCTGTTTCTGTACTGTGATGAGCTCTAAATCCTGACTGAAAGTCTTTGTAGAGGTGATCTTACTCGAATCTAACGCTCCTGACTCTTCAGCACATACTTCACTCCAGAGATTGTTGTTAGACAAACATTGAACATTTATTGTACTTGCTTCTCAACTTAGCCAATGACAGATCAATTGTACATACAACTTTAAGCACAGTGATCTCACAAGCACGCTCACTAGCTGTTTCATCAAACAAGTTTCCCAAAGTATGTCTGAACTCACAGGACTTGCAGGACTCGTAGAACTCGTAGAACTCGCTAAGAAACCGTGTGCCTCTACAGCTACACACAGAACCCTTTTCTTCCACCTTGTTGCAGTCCACACCTTTCTTGTAGTCAGAGTTCCTCTGCTTCAGTTACTGTGTCACGTTTACACCCTTCAGTAGCTGAGCTAAAACTGAATCTCTCCTTAACAAACCCTTAGCATTGCATTGTTTCCTTGACCACTGGTCAACAAACTTAAAGGTAATCTACAAAGGCAACCATCAAAGGCAAACTATCAAAGCCATATGATGTCACTAAAGACATCATCAGTACATAGACACATTATATAAACAATTACATCACACACACAGCAAACATTACATAAAACAAGTAACTAAACTAACCCCCTTGGTTGGCTCATACACACCCGGGCCCTAATTGTGCTCCAATATTAGACATTTAATGTTGGAAACAATTACTAAATTACTTTGCACAAACCAAAAACAATACAATAATAAAACAATAATCCATAAACATCATGACTATTCTTCTATGGTGTTCTTTCTTCTTTCTTCTGGTGCCAGAGGTTACCAGCACTTAACACACCGTAGGAGATCAGTCTTTACCACTGTCTCACTCTGATTCCTGGAGAAGACAGACCTTGGTTATGGGTCTATCTAACTCGTTGGTCCTCGTCTTGATACGAACCTGGCGGACCAAACCTCGCTCATCCTGTATTGTGTGGATGATCCTGCCAATCACCCAGGAGTTACGAGGCGCTGACTCATCCACAACCAACACAATGTCCCCAGGAACAAAATTACGCTTTGCATGTGTCCATTTTTGCCGCTTTGAAGCTCAGGTAGATATTCTTTAACCCAACGTTTCCAAAGAGATCTGCCATATACTGGACTTGTCTCCATCTACGGCGGCTGTAAAGATCATCTTCCTGGAAAACTCCTGGGGTATCGAAGGCTGGGTTTTAGGAGGAGAAGGTGATTTGGCGTCAAAGCCTCCAAGTCATTCGGATCATCCGAAGGTGTAGTTATTGGCCGACTATTTAAAATGGCTTCCACCTCGCAGAGTAATGTCTGCAGACCCTCTTCATCCAAACTTTGATCCTTCAATGTAGCGCTGAGTACCTTTCTAACAGATCGAATTAGACGTTCCCATACCCCTCCAAAATGTGAAGCAGATGGAGGATTAAACATCCATTTGATACCACTCTGAGTCAGCCTATTTTCAATTTTTGACATGTTCCACTCTTCTAGAGACCTTTTGAGCTCTCTCTCAGCACCAACAAAGTTTGTTCCATTATCTGAGTGAATTTCTAAAACTTGACCTCTTCTTGCAATAAAACGTCGAAGTGCATTAATGAATGAATCCGTGTCCAATGATGCTGCCACCTCTATGTGAACAGCTCTGGTATCCATACATGTGAATATGACACCATACCTTTTTGCAGTTGTTCTTCCTCGTTTTATAGTAAAGGGACCAAAGCAATCGACACCTGTTCTAGTAAACGGTGGTTCATCAGGTAAGACCCTACTAAGAGGGAGGTCTGCCATTTGTTGCCGCCCAGTTGCTCCATGTAATCTTCGACACGTGCGACAACTGGATAAAATCTTTCTGATGGCTGAGATTGCATTTGGTATCCAGTATCTTTGACGCAAAGTAGACAAGACATGGTTGCGACCACCATGGCCTATTCGTTCATGGATGTCCTGCAGTATAAGCTGAGATACTCGATGATTTTTAGCCAGAATAGCGGGATGCTTGGACTCTTCAGGCATGGCAGCTCTGCTGAGCCGTCCACCTGCACGCAGAGGAGGACAAGAATTCCATCCTGAAGCACTGGATTTAGTCTATGTATGTGACTGCTCCTTTTTACTGCTTCCCCTTTTAGCAGAGATGAGATTTCATCCGGAAAGCTCTTTCGCTGGCAATGACGAATTATGTCTACCTCTGCTTCTTTGAGCTCATCCACAGTTAGGTTCTTTTTCCTTGTCTTGTAGTTCAGCCTTTTCCTTCAAAGCTGGATACTTTGGACGGTATTTTGTAACAGCCCCTTTCTTCTTCTGGATGATGTTAGAAGCATATCTTTCAATCTCGGAAACCACGCCACGGCCCGTTTTAAGCGTGTCCATGATGAGTAGTACTCCACCAACCTTTGTACTATGTCAGTGCTTTCTTCAACTGCAAGAACATTCACCGTGACATTTCTCTTCACTTCAGGATCGGCTACATCCAGATCAATCTCTTGAGAGTCTGGGTTCCGTGGCCAATGCCCGACTGCCTGTGTAAGAAAGTCAGGTCCGGACACCCACAGCTTGTTTCGCAGAAAGGCCTTCACTTTCTGTCCCCTTGATGCACCATCTGCCGGATTAAGTTGAGAGTTTACGTAGCGCCACTGAGAGACTGTTGAGGTCTGCTGAATCGCTGACACCCTGTTAGCTACAAACGTACGAAACCTTGATGTTTCGTTGCTGATGTACTTTAGCACTGCTGTACTGTCAGTCCAGTACACAGAGTCTTCCAGTGGTAGTTCCAACTCATTCCTTAGCATTTTGTCTATACGAACTGCTAAGGTTGCTGCAGTAAGCTCCAGACGAGGGATAGTCATGGGTTTTAAGGGGGCAACCCTTGCCTTTCCCAACACAAAGGCGCTGTGAGCTTGATTACTGATGTTACGCTGGACTAAGTATGTTACTGTCCCATAGCCATTCTCACTAGCGTCTGCAAAATGATGCAGTTGAGCGGACACAGTTTGACCAAAGTCTTTTGGCTTGAAACATCTCTCAATTCCAAAGTCAGTTAGCTGCTCAAGACCTTGCACCCACTGAGACCACATTTGGGCGAGATGTTCAGGCACCGTTTCATCCCATCCCAACTTCATTCTGCAAAGCTCCTGCATAATGTTCCTAGCATATAAATTCACAGGTGCAAGCATTCCCAATGGATCGTACACTGAGCTCAACATGGATAAAATCCCTCTTCTTGTGGGGGGCTTACTTTGAATAACGACCCTGAACTTGAACTGATCAGACTGAATGCACCATTGCACGCCCAATGCCCTTTCTACTGGAAGTGCATTTTTGTCCAAGGTTGGTAGACGGTCATTACTGCCTTGATCTCCCATTAAAGGAGTTGAACATTAAAATGCCAAACAACCGGGCCGTAGCAGAACAACGTGCTACAACTCTGAAGAGGAAGTTTCTCAGGAATCCGTCATTCAGGGCAGATTATATTACCTTCATGAATGATACAATCACCAAGAAATATGCGGTAAAGGTTCCAATTGAAGACCTTGGCCGTTGTGATGGGAAAGTTTGGTATATTCCACATCATGGGGTGTACCACCCTAAAAAGCTCATCAAGAAGTTCATCTGTGCAAAACGTAGCTGTGCTGCCAGGATCCAAGAATGCATATGAAGTGATTACTTTGTTGCCCTTTTTGGCTTTTACTCGGACTGGAATGATGGCAAGGATGCACTCGGTGTTCTTGGGCATTTCGTCAAAATTCTGTTTACGTTTGCGGTTCACCAATCCGTTGAACACTGCCAGATTGTCACGATCCACGGACTGCCTTTCCTTTGGCTTCACGTGCAGCAACGTGTTGTGCGTCCCGGAACATAATTGACAGTTTACCACTTCCTGGCAGTGCCTGCTCATATGCCCCGATTTTAAACATCTGAAACATAAACCTTCCTTCCTGAGAAACTCTATCTTCTCTTTGTAAGGCGTATTCTGTAGTTTTTGACAATGGTCGAATGTGTGTCCCTCGTGGCAAAAGAGACAAGACTCTTGTGAGGCCTTGATGGTAGTGATAGGCTTGGGTGATGCTTTGGTGGTATTGGAAGGGCTTGTCTTACTAAAACCAGGCTCTATACTTGCATCCCTTTGAGTAGTAACTTGCTTTGCAGTAGTGGTAAAACTCCTTTTCATTCCACTTACTTTCCCAAACGCAGCTGCAGGCCCTTTTAAGTGTTCCTTAAGTCTTCCCAAGTCCCGTAGCAAGGATGCAGTGATTTCTCTGATACATCAGTGATAAACTTAACTACATCTGCAAACGTAGCTCTACGGTTGTGGTTTTCATTCAGGTCATGAGCCACATCCTCCATTTCTCTCTCAACTTATATGGAAGCTTGGAAATAATTGTTCGTATGCTGATTGTAGTATTAAGCTCTGCCATACAGTCCATGGAACTCACACAATTGGTTAGAAAAGAGCGAATGAATAGAGGGCTTTGCCATCTTCATCCTTAATTGTTTGCCAATTCAAAACCTTTTCCATGTAGGCTGCTGCAACTGTATATTCATTACCAAAGTGCTTCTTTAAAAGAAACCTGGCCCTGTGATATCCTTCGTCTGGTTGCATGCTAAAGCAACTTTGCACAATCTCCTTAGGTTGTCCTCTCGTGTGCTGGTGCAGCAGATAGGGTCGCTGACTGTCATCCCCCCCGCTATTCTTCACTGAGTTTTCAAACGCTTTGATGAAAACATCATAGTCTAAAGGATCTCCACTAAAGATAGGAATCGCTTGAGGAGGGTTAGTATAAACCCTGAGTTGTTTATCCAGAACTTCAGTACGGTCGGTTTGACACTGAGCACCACTAAACATTGATCCTGGAAGCTGTTTAACAGCCCTTGCTTGGGTATCACAGCCGCGAGCCCCAGTCGTTACTTCCCCACTGTAATCCGTACTGTACCCTAATCTGTACCCCTTTACGGCTTCTTCTCTTGCCCTTTCAATCTGAACAGCCACACTACCCACAACAGGTACCTCTTCCCCAGCATACGTCGTCTTTGCCTGACTAAGATGGAAGTCATCAGTGCCAACATTTGGACCACGTGACTCAGTGAGGCCTGCACGTTTACTCATGATCTGACTTCGTGCTTTAGCAGCTGCAAGAGCGGCGTTCATTTCCAATTCTTCTTTTTCTGCCTTAAATTTAGCCTCCTCCTGCACCCTTAATGTCCTAAGCCTAGCTTCTTCCTGCTCTATCGCTGCCATACGCTTAGCTTCTTCCTGCTCTATTGCGTGTCTTTGCTTTAACGCTTCTGCCCTTGCTAATAGCTCAGCTCTTTCTATTTCGGCCTTAAGGCATGCCTTTGTAGCTGAAGATGTGACAGAACTTGTTCTAGATTTCCTAGATCTCCTTGTGGATGCTACAGACACACTGTCCTCGGGAGCAACGCTCTCATTTGCCTTACGTGCTTCCTCACGACGTTGGCGTACCTCTGTTAACCGACATGCGATGTCGTCGCCACGTCCCCTGAGTGCAGACAGCCTCGTATCGAACCAATCTTGATCGATCTTCATGTCATCTTCAAGCTTACGCTCTTGGTAAGTTTCCTTGAGTGAGTCATTTATATCACTTAACTCTTTAAGCAGCTGGTAGAACGCTGGTAGCATCCTGTCCTCCACTACCGAATAGCATTCTTCATCCATGAACTGGTGGATCTTGCTCCTTTGTCTCAGCAGCTGCTCTAACTTGGCCTTTCTTTTGTTCTTCAGACTCCGCAAAGCATCTTCATGTACCACCTGTGAGGCCTCCTCTGTGGCTTCGCTGCTTGGCCTTGCCTGTTGGTCCATCACGCTGTCTGGATCAACATCTGAAGCAACCCGTCTTTCCATCAGTCTCTTAATAGTGCTTAGCCCGTGTAGAGACGGTTTCTTACTAATGTAGAGGTGATCTTACTCGAATCTAACGCTCCTGACTCTTCAGCACATACTTCACTCCAGAGATTGTTGTTAGACAAACATTGAACATTTATTGTACTTGCTTCTCAACTTAGCCAATGACAGATCAATTGTACATACAACTTTAAGCACAGTGATCTCACAAGCACGCTCACTAGCTGTTTCATCAAACAAGTTTCCCAAAGTATGTCTGAACTCACAGGACTTGCAGGACTCGTAGAACTCGTAGAACTCGCTAAGAAACCGTGTGCCTCTACAGCTACACACAGAACCCTTTTCTTCCACCTTGTTGCAGTCCACACCTTTCTTGTAGTCAGAGTTCCTCTGCTTCGGTTGCTGTGTCACGTTTACACCCTTCAGTAGCTGAGCTAAAACTGAATCTCTCCTTAACAAACCCTTAGCATTGCATTGTTTCCTTGACCACTGGTCAACAAACTTAAAGGTAATCTACAAAGGCAACCATCAAAGGCAAACTATCAAAGCCATATGATGTCACTAAAGACATCATCAGTACATAGACACATTATATAAACAATTACATCACACACACAGCAAACATTACATAAAACAAGTAACTAAACTAACCCCCTTGGTTGGCTCATACAGTCTTCATACAAATTATTCCTGTAAAGGTGATCACATAATTGTTTTGCAACTACTTTTTCAAGGATTTTAGAAATAAATGGGAGATTTGATATTGGTCTATAGTTGGCTAAATCACCTGGACCTTGACTGGTGAGAAGACTGTTAAATTTACTTTTAGCCTCGCTTTGGGTAGGCAGACAGGCCTTTAGTGTAGAGGGGAGCCTGGTCGAAGTCGTGGGGCTTCCAGATTAGCTGGAGGTACGCTCCACCACCAGGAATACTGCTCTGGGTGGTTACTATAGGCTGCGTTGTTACAATGGGTGTATGGGAAGCCTTATTTACAGTGTTACACCAAAGCGGGGTAACCTGGTGTTAACAACCAGCCTGAGGTTCACTGAGGCTTCCGTCCTCTAGGGATGAGGAAAGGCAGTCACTGCTGATCCTGGTAGTCCTCTGGGGAAACACTCTGCCTGGGGATGGGGTTGTTTACCCAGGGCCCTGGAAGGCAGCAGCTCGCTGCAGCTGGTCCTGGTCCCCTGGGTGCCCCTATTCCCTACAATCAGTAGAATGGGCACAGGAATACCCCATTATTCCCTTGGGTGACCTGGGAAGGCAGCAGCTCGCTGCGGCTGGTCCTGGTCCTCCTCGGAGGTGCCCAGGAGGGGTTGGTGAACATTTAGGTTGAGCTGGAAGGCAGCAGCTCGCTGGGCTGGTCCTGGAGCTCCCTGGATGTTTACTCCACCTCCATTTGACTGAAAGAAGAAGAGCAGGAGGAGGAAGAAGAGACCCATCTTCTCGACCTTGCCTAGGCAGATTGGAGTAACCTAACGGTGCCAACAACCAATCTGCAAACCTGAACAAGGAGCGAGAGTGCGACCTCCACTTGGACAACACACGGAATGCAACAATCTACAACTTCAGCAACCTTAAACCAGGTCAGATCTCCTGTCCAACAGCAGATATTAAATTACACACCATCTCAACTGGACAAAATTAATCTTCTAAATTCTTCTTCTTTCCTTTCGGCTGTTCCTTTCAGGGTCGCCACAGCGAATCATGTGCCTCCATCTTACTCTATCCTCTGCATCCTCTTCACTCACACCAACTAACTTCATGTCCTCCCTCACTACATCCATCAATCTCCTCTTTGGTCTTCCTCTAGACCTCCTGCCTGGCAGCTCCAACCTCAGCATCCTTCTACCGATATATTCACAATTTCTTCTCTGAACATGTCCGAACCACCGCAATCTGGCCTCTCTGACTTTATCTCCAAAACATCTAACATGAGCTGTCCCTCTGATGTACTCATTCCTGATCCTGTCCATCCCAAAAGAACCTCAACATTTAAGCTCTGCTACCTCCAGCTCTGCCTCCTGTCTTTTCTTCAGTGCCACTGTCTCTAAGCCGAACAACATCGCTGGTCTCACCACCGCCTTGAACACCTTTCCTTTCATTCTTGCTGATACTCTTTTATCACACAACACACCTGACACTTTTCTCCACCGCTCCAACCTGCCTGCACTCGCCTCTTCACCTCTTTTCCACACTCTCCGTTGCTCTGAACCGTTGACCCTAAGTACTTAAAGTCCTGCACTTTCTTCACCTCTGCTCCTGTAACCTCACCGCTCCCTGGGTCCCTCTCATTGACACACATGTATTCTGTCTTGCTGCGGCTAAGCTTCATTCCTCTGTTTTCCAGAGCAGACCTCCACCTCTCTAGATTTTCCTCCACCTGCTCCTGCTCTCACTACCAATCACAATGTCATCTGCAAACATCATAGTCCATGGAGATTCCTGTCTAACCTCATCTGTCAGCCTGTCCATCACCAGAGCAAACAAGAAGGGGCTCAGAGCAGATCCTTGATGCAGACCCACCTCCACCTTGAACTCCTCTGTCACACCTACAGCACACCTCACCACGGTCTTACAGCTCTCATACATGTCCTGCACCACTCTAACATACTTCTCTGCCACTCCAGACTTCCTCATACAATACCACAGCCTCTCTCGGCACCCTGTCATACCCTTTCTCTAAATCTACGAAGACACAATGCAACTCCTCTGACCTTCTCTGTACTTCTCCATCAGCATCCTCAAAGCAAATACTGCATCTGTTGTACTCTTTCTAGGCATGAAACCATGTTGCTGCTCACAAATGTTCACCTCTGCCCTTAGCTGAGCTTCCACTACTCTTTCCCACAACTTCATTGTGTGGCTCATCAGCTTTATTCCTCTGTAGTTGCCACAGCTCTGCACATCTCCCTTGTTCTTAAAAATTGGCACCAGTACACTTCTCCTCCAGTCCTCGGGCATCCTCTCACTCTCCAAGATCTTGTTAAACAAACAGTCAGAAACTCTACTGCCACCTCTCCTAGACACTTCCATACCTCCACAGGTATGTCATCAGGACCAACTGCCTTTCCACTCTACATCCTCTTCAATGTCCTCCTCACTTCACTCTTACTAATCTTTGCTACTTCCTGCTCCACACCAGTCACCTCTTCTACTCTTCGTCCTCTTTCATTTTCCTCATTCATCAACTCTTCAAAGTACTCCTTCCATCTTCCCATCACACTCCTGACACCTGTCAAGACATTTCTATCCTTATCTTTAATCACCCTAACCTGCTGCACATCCTTCCCATCTCTATCTCTTTGTCTGGCCAACCTGTACAAATCCACCTCTCCTTGCTTAGTGTCCAACCTAGCACACAAGTCCTCATATGCTCATTGTTTGGCCTTTGCCACCTCTACCTTCACCTTCCGATGCATCTCCCTATACTCCTGTCTACTCTCTTCAGTCCTTTCAGTGTCCCACTTCTTCTTAGCTAACCTCTTTCCCTGTATACACTCCTGAACTTCCTCATTCCACCACCAAGTCTCCTTGTCCACTTTCCTCTTTCCAGATGACACACCGAGCACCCTCTTACCTGTCTCCCTGATCAAATTAGCTGTAGTGGTCCAGTCATCTGGAAGTACCTCCAAACTACCCAGAGTCTGTCTCAGCTCCTCCCTGAAAACTACGCGAGATTCTTCCTTTTTCAACTTCCACCACTTCGTCCTCTGCTCTGCCTTAGTCCTCTTCATCTTCCTCACCACCAGCATCATTTTACACACCACCATCCTGTGTTGTCTGGCTACGCTCTCCCCTACCAATACTTTACAGTCACTGATCTCTTTCAGATTACAACGTCTACACAAGATGTAGTCCACCTGACTGTTTCTACCTCCGCTCTTATACGCCACCCTATGCTCCTGCCTCTTCTGGAAGAAAGTGTTCACTACAGCCATTTCCATCCTCTTTGCAAAGTCTACCACCATCTGTCCTTCATGCTCCTGTCCTGAAGACCAAACCTGCCCATCACAGTCTCATCACCTCTGTTCCTTCACCTACATGCCCATTGAAATCTGCACCAATGACCACTTCTTACCTCTGGGGATGCTCTGCATCACTTCATCTAACTCACTCCAGAATTTCTCCTTTCTTCTAACTCACATCCTACCTGTGGGGCATAACCACTCACAACATTGAACATCACCCTTCAATTTCCAGCTTCAGACTCATCAACCTGTCTGATACTCTAATCACCTCTAGAACATTCCTCACCAACTCCTCTTTCAGGATAACTCCTACTCCATTTCTCTTCCTATCTGACCCATGGTAGAACAACTTGAACATTGCTCCTAAGCTTCTAGCCTTGATACCTATCCACCTGGTCTCCTGGACACACAGTATGTCCACCTTCCTTCTCTGCATCATGTCAATCAACTCTCTAGCCTTCCCTGTCATAGTACCAACATTCAAAGTCCCTACTGTCAGTCCTCCAGCTCTGCCTCCTGTCTTTTCTTCAGTGCCACTGTCTCTAAGCTCGAACAACATCGCTGGTCTCACCACCGCCTTGAACACCTTTCCTTTCATTCTTGCTGATACTCTTTATCACACAACACACCTGACACTTTTCTCCACCTGCTCCAACCTGCCTGCACTCGCCTCTTCACTCTTTTTCCACACTCTCCGTTGCTCTGAACCGTTGACCCTAAGTACTTAAAGTCCTGCACTTTCTTCCTCTGCTCCCTGTAACCTCACCGTCCCTGGGTCCCTCTCATTGACACACATGTATTCTGTCTTGCTGCGCTAAGCTTCATTCCTCTGTTTTCCAGAGCAGACCTCCACCTCTCTAGATTTTCCTCCACCTGCTCCCTGCTCTCACTACAAATCACAATGTCATCTGCAAACATCATAGTCCATGGAGATTCCTGTCTAACCTCATCTGTCAGCCTGTCCATCACCAGAGCAAACAAGAAGGGCTCAGAGCCGATCCTTGATGCAGACCCACCTCCACCTTGAACTCCTCTGTCACACCTACAGCACACCTCACCACGGTCTTACAGCTCTCATACATGTCCTGCACCACTCTAACATACTTCTCTGCCACTCCAGACTTCCTCATACAATACCACAGCTCCTCTCTCGGCACCCTGTCATACCCTTTCTCTAAATCTCACGAAGACACAATGCAACTCCCTCTGACCTTCTCTGTACTTCTCCATCAGCATCCTCAAAGCAAATACTGCATCTGTTGTACTCTTTCTAGGCATGAAACCATGTTGCTGCTCACAAATGTTCACCTCTGCCCTTAGCTGAGCTTCCACTACTCTTTCCCACAACTTCATTGTGTGGCTCATCAGCTTTATTCCTCTGTAGTTGCCACAGCTCTGCACATCTCCCTTGTTCTTAAAAATTGGCACCAGTACACTTCTCCTCCAGTCCTCGGCATCCTCTCACTCTCAAGATCTTGTTAAACAAACTAGTCAGAAACTCTACTGCCACCTCTCCTAGACACTTCCACACCTCCACAGGTATGTCATCAGGACCAACTGCCTTTCCACTCTACATCCTCTTCAATGTCCTCCTCACTTCACTCTTACTAATCTTTGCTACTTCCTGCTCCACACCAGTCACCTCTTCTACTCTTCTGTTCCTTTCATTTTCCTCATTCATCAACTCTTCAAAGTACTCCTTCCATCTTCCCATCACACTCCTGACACCTGTCAAGACATTTCTATCCTTATCTTTAATCACCCTAACCTGCTGCACATCCTTCCCATCTCTATCTCTTTGTCTGGCCAACCTGTACAAATCCACCTCTCCTTGCTTAGTGTCCAACCTAGCACACAAGTCCTCATATGCTCATTGTTTGGCCTTTGCCACCTCTACCTTCACCTTCAATGCCTTCCGATGCATCTCCTCACCACTCAGCATCATTTTACACACCACCATCCTGTGTTGTCTGGCCACGCTCTCCCCTACCAATACTTCCACCACTTCGTCCTCTGCTCTGCCTTACAGTCACTGATCTCTTTCAGATTACAACGCTCTACACAAGATGTAGTCCACCTGAGTGTTTCTACCTCCGGCTCTTATACGTCACCCTATGCTCCTGCCTCTTCTGGAAGAAAGTGTTCACTTCAGCCATTTTCATCCTCTTTGCAAAGTCTACCACCATCGGTCCTTCTGCGTTCCTGTCCTGAAGACCAAACCTGCCCATCACAGTCTCATCACCTCTGTTCCTTCACCTACATGCCCATTGAAATCTGCACCAATGACCACTCTCTTACCTCTGGGGATGCTCTGCATCACTTCATCTAACTCACTCCAGAATTTCTCCTTCTCTTCTAACTCACATCCTACCTGTGGGGCATAACCACTCACAACACTAAACATCACCCAGCTTCAATTTGGGGTTCAGCTTCAGACTCATCAACCTGTCTGATACTCTAATCACCTCTAGAACATTCCTCAACCAACTCCTCTTTCAGGATAACTCCTACTCCATTTCTCTTCCTATCTGACCCATGGTAGAACAACTTGAACATTGCTCCTAAGCTTCTAGCCTTGATACCTATCCACCTGGTCTCCTGGACACACAGTATGTCCACCTTCCTTCTCTGCATCATGTCAATCAACTCTCTAGCCTTCCTGTCATAGTATCAACATTCAAAGTCCCTACTGTCAGTCCTACATTCTTAGCTTTCCGCTCTCTCTCTGCCTACGAACACACCTTCCTTCTCTCCTTCTTCGCGTCTTCACCAACAGTAGTCCATTTCCGCCGTACCTTGTAGGTCAACAGCACCTGTGGCGGTCGTTGTTAACCCAGGCCCGACCGATCCGGTATGGAAGTCATTGTCACGATTCGCATGTTTGATTTGGCATGTGTTTTATGTCGGATGCCCTTCCTGCCACAACTCTCTGCATTTATCCAGACTTGAGACTGGCACAAGAAGACACTGGCTTGTGCCCCCTTGCGGTTGCATTAATCCTAACCAGTGGATCTTCATGCTTAATCCCAACCAATTGGAACCCACCCAGCACTGACAGAAACACTCTTCTGGAAAACGCTGACCATCCTCCTCCCATCAGAGGCATCCAGGTTTCTACCAACTCTACAAACAGCCGTCTCAGGACCTCTTGGCTACTGTCTTTAATGCCAGTCTCAACACTAGAAAATGATTCAACTCAAAGCCTATCTGACTCCAAAACAACACAGCTGTCTCAGGGCCTCCTGGGGGCTGTGTTTAAACTTAGCTTCAACACAAAAAATCCCACCAAAAATCTACTCAACTCAAAGGTAAGTGTCTCTCCATACAGCTGTCTCAGGGTCTGCTGGGGGCTGTCTTAAATCTGGAGAATCTCCTCAACGATTGGACAACCACTCTTCAAACCACCATTACTGGCCTGCAAACCTGCAAACATCAATTGGAGAACCAGTGATACTTCATCAAAAACTGCATCAGAGACTTGACCACTCCTACAACAAACTCATCAGAAATCAACCTAAATACTCCTCTGGGTGGTTACTATAGGCTGCATTGTTAGAATGGGTGTATGGGAAGCCTTATTTATGGACAGTGTTACACCAAAGCGGGGTAACCTTACATGTGTTAACAACCAGCCTGAGGTTCACTGAGGCTTCCGTCCTCTAGGGGATGAGGAAAGGCAGTCACTGCTTATCCTGGTAGTCCTCTGGGGAAAGACTCTGGCCTGGGGATGGGGTTGTTTACCCAGGCCCTGAAGGCAGCAGCTCGCTGCAGCTGGTCCTGGTCCCCTGGGTGCCCCTATTCCCCTAGAATCAGTAGAATGGGCACAGGATGTGAGGGAAATTTCAAAATTTAGGTTTCACTGTTTTCACACTTCTCACAGACCCACTATCAAACCTGCTTACACCAGTGTCTCCTCACCTTTTGCTCCCCAGCAAGACATCCTGTCTCTGGCCACACAAAGAAGTGATTAGGTAGATATCAACTATAAAACTACACCTGAACATTTGCTTCCCAGAAGGGAGCCCACGAGAACCAGCACAAATCATCGATCTCAAGAACTTAAAAGACTATGAAGACAAAAGGACAAAGTAATATGAACTTGTTAATTAAGACTCCTGACCACATTGTATGAAGGTTGATTTGCATTGACTCATCCCTTTGTTCTTTGTGTGAACCCAGCTGTTGAGTTGTATGTATAAAAGGCTGAACAACCTACACATCTTGGTCAATCAGATTGACCCGCTCTAGAGTGTAGCTCTGTTCTGCTCTGCATGTTTCTCTATTTTGCTGATTAAATTCACCGTTAACATTCACTTGTAAGTTGCCTTTTTGCCTCCTAACTTGCCTTACAGTTTTTGCCACGACAGAATTGGTGTCAGAAAAGTGGGATTGGACGCGTGGTCTGGACTCTGATGGATGAACAGTAGAAGTGCACAAGTAACAGCTGATTCCTCCCTATGGTTGAGAAGCTCTTCTCCTGAGGAGCCCGCCCGCCGAGCCAATCCAGAAGCGATACGGACCGTAATACGGCGGTAAAACAGCAACGGAGAAAGACGCGAGCAGACCAGAACTTGGTAAGAGAGCTCTATAAAACTCACTACTGGTTGGGTAGTTGACAAGACGTTGTCTTAGTTGAACCGTTGTGCTATTGACTACTGTTGTATGCAGCGCAGTAAACTCTGAGTCGCACGAGGAAAGGTAGCGCTAGGGAACGGCAACTAGAGGAATGGGTATAGTACTGGGTACTAGAGAAATGAGCGCCTGGCCTGGGCACAGCCTGCCAACTGATTTGTCACCATTATGTGAAGAAATGTCAAAAAAATACAAGGGTAGTTGTAATCAATTGACTGAATGGTGGGAATTGGGGTTTCCTAAAGAGGGTAGTCTGAGTAGCAGACAGTTAGCTCAGTTAAAAGATAAACTGGAAAAGAGAGAAAAGGAGAGCGCAGAGAATCACAAGTCCTTGTCCAAACGAAGTAAAAGAAAGCATAAGGTGTTCCAACCTGACTGGAAGGCATTTAGTATGTGGAAAGATGAATGTCATGGGAGGGAGAGTAGAATGTTTAGACGACAGAATGCAAATGAACATGAGAGGCCAAAACAGAAAGAACCAGAAAATGTAGTTTATAGACCAAAAGATTGTTCTGACACTGAACCTCTGTATCCTGTATTGTCTGAGTTTCACAAGGTGGATCCAGATCTGGACTCTGCTCCTCCACTGCCTCCCCCACCATACCAGAGCCAAGCAGCACAGCAGGGGGGAATCCAAGCCAGCCCTCCCCCATCAGAAAATGCAGCAGCCACACAAAGAGCACAAAGGGGCAACACCTCTGAGGAATCACTCCTGGAGCCCAGCCCTGAAGTGTGAAAGGACACCCATGCACACCAGATCAAAAGGACATAACTTTCCCCCCAATCTTGAAGAACAAATAGGAGATGGCATGCATGTTCTGACTTTTCCTATGATTGAGGTGGGAGGAGTTCATGGCCCCCAACTTGTTTTCCGCCCCTGGACAGAATTGGACATCAAGGAAGCAATTGAGAAAGTCACTCACCCAAAAAGAAATGCAAACAAGTGGGGAGAGGACTTCCAGAACATGGTGCAGGACTACAAACCAACATTTCAGGAACTGGAACGCCTGTTGAAGGGACAGCTGGGATGTGATTTCACAAGGTCAGACACTTGTTTACCAACTCCAATCTCAGGCTTCGTCTGAAGCAGCAAGACTGGGAACATGAGGACAATGCTTTATACAGGAACGCTGTAACACTACTGGTGCAGGGTGTGCAAGCAAAGTTTCCGCTTAAGCAAGACATGAGTGTGATCAGTGCCATACAGCAGGAGCCAAACGAGTCTGTGGGAGCATTTCTCGCACGGCTAACTGAGGCATATGACATACACAGTGGTCATGTTCCACCAGAAGATGGACTGGGAAGGAACCCCATGAGTTCCTATGAGGCCCATCTTAAGGATGCTTTTCTAAACAGGACGAAACCAGAAATTGCAGAGGCAGTAAAACAGAGTTGTTTGACTTGGAAAATCTGTCCACTCAGAGACATTTTGCAACATGCAGAACATGCAGAAGAAACACAGAGGCGGAATGAAGAACAAAGGAAACAGAGGCGCCAACATAAGCTTGATTCTGCACAATACACCATGTTCAATGCCATGTCCAACATGACAGCTCGTGGCCATGGACAAAGAAGCGGACGTGGCCGGGGAAGAAGACGACACCAGCATGACCCAGAAGCTTGTTACCGGTGTGGTGAGAAGGGCCACTGGGCAAGGAACTGTTTTGTGAATAAGCAACAAGCTGACTGAGTGGGAGAGCAGGGGGAGCAGACGCTGGATCAGGTGACACCTATACAGGAACAGACATCAGATCAGGTGAAGCGCACCCTCACATTCACACACACAAAAACAAAACCCAGATATGATCTGCATAATTTTACAATGTATAGTCATTCTGATAAGTACAAAATATTCCCAGAGATTTGCCTTTTCGTTGAAAATCATGAAGTGACCTTCTTAGTTGATTCGGGAGCTACAAGCTCTGTTCTGAAGACTGGCTCATTACCAAGTCCTCCCAAATTGAGTGGTAGATCATGCCTTACATTAGGTGCTAGTGGAAAACCTGTTTTAGAAAATTGCTCTGTTCCTCTCAAATGCAGTTTGGGGAAACAGACCATCAAACACTCATTCATAGTGTCACAAAACTGTCCAGTTAATCTATTAGGGAGAGATTTGATGTGTCAATTTGGAATAGTACTTTGTTCAACGCTTGATGGAATCAAAGTCTTAAAACAGGGAGATGAAGAATATCCATCACAGCTCAATCAGATGATTAACATCCATTCACAATATGCATATAAATGGCAACTTGTTGACAACACGCCTGTTGTACAGCAGCTTACAGATTTTGCACACACACACAGCACACAAGCAGAAACATTCCAACATCATAAGACACTACACTGCACAGCACACGTAAATGAAGGACCAGAAAGTGAATATGAAAGTCAGTGGTATGTTGAATATGAAAGTCAGTGGTATGTTGAAAATGGGGAATCGAAGTGATATGTTTGACAAATGTGTATTGACAAGGACTGCTGCGGTTGCCTCTGTCTCACTCTCCTCTAAACAGGAAGTACTATTTAAGGGGACACTCCACATATCCCATTGGCTAAACCTTCTGACTGGAGTTGGCAAGAACTGGGCCCATGGTTGCAGAGCCGGCTGCTCTCGAGGATTTCCAACCAACAGCATCAGATCCTAGGACGGAATACAGTAGGAAGGGTGATGTACATCGTACACAATTTAAATCAATTGTGCAAGCTTTTAGAACAGTTGAGCTCATTGATGGCCATGACACCGCACAGGCTGCAGCCTATACCATCACAGAAACTAGTTTACCACCAGAGCTCGAGCAAATTCCAAAATCTCTGGGCAGCCCATAAATATGATGTAGGTCTTATGAGAGATGCAGAACCTCTGACAGTACATCCAAAATCAGAGTACAGGCCTTGTCAGAAGCAATATCCTTTAAAGCAGGAAGCCATCGATGGCATAAGGCCTGTGTTCAATTCTCTGCTAAAAGCAGGTGTAATAATTCCATGTAGCAATTCCCCAGTGCGCACTCCCATATTCCCTGTTAAAAAAATTAGAGACCAAGGTCAACCAACTGAGTGGCGCTTGTGCAAGATTTGCAGGCGGTGAACGCAGCCGTTCACCCCCGGGCGCCAGAAGTAAGTAATCCCCAAACCATTTTGTCTCTGGTACCACCAAATTCAACTTACTTCTCAGTAATAGATCTGGCCAATGCCTTCTTCTCTGTCCCTGTACACAAGGACAGCCAGTACTGGTTTGCTTTTTCATTTGAAGGGAAGGTTTATACTTGGACCCGTTGTCCTCAGGGCTATTCTGAAAGTCCAGGTTACTTTCATCAAGCTCTCAACAGAAACCTCCAAGATCTTAATTTGCCGGCCGGCTCAGCGATCTTACAGTACGTAGATGATCTGCTGATTTGTAGTCCAACTGAAGACGCATGCAAAATTGATACGGTGCACCTTTTAAAACATCTTGCAGATAATGACCATAAAATAAGTCTCACAAAAATGCAATTTGTGCAGCAAAAGGTGACATATCTGGGCCATGTGATCACCCCAGAGGGCAAAACACTGTCACCAAAACGAATTCTTGCAATTCAAAATATTCCTAAGCCTGTTACAAAAACAGATGATGAGTTTCCTTGGCATGACATCATTCTGCAGACAGTGGATCCCAATTACTCTTTGCGCAAGCTTCCTGTCTGCTATGGTGCATGGTAAACAACTTTCAGCGCGTGATAAAATTAAATGGACTATTGAAGGAGAAAAAGCGCTTAGTGATCTTAAGGCAGCACTCAATGCAGCTCCCACTTTGGGTCTGCCTAATCCTAACATGCCTTTTACTCAATTTGTTGATCAAAAGACAGTTACATGACCTCTGTGTTATGCCAATCTCACGGGGTAAACTGCGCCTGTTGCTTATTTTTCATCAAAGCTGGATCCAGTAGCAGCAGGTCTTCCCCTCTGTCTGAGAGCAGTTGCTGCAGCAGAAAAAGCTGTTTTGGCGTCACGTGATTTGGTTGGCTATTCTGATTTGATACTTATGGTTCCGCACGCTGTTACACACATATTACACACACAGAAAACTGCACATCTGTCAACTCAGCGTTGGTTGAGATACCACACAGTATTGTTGGAAATGCCTAACATCACTGTGAAAAGATGTAATGTGTTGAATCCTGCTACTCTTCTTCCTACAGTGGAGGATGGAGATCCTCATAACTGCACAGAGGTTCTGGAAACCATATGTACTCCCAGACCTGATCTCACAGACACACCAATCTTGAATGCTGACTTAGAGTTATTTGTTGATGGGTCTGCCTCCCGAGATGTCAAAACGGGTAGAAACCTAGTTGGATTTGCTGTTGTCACCAAACATAATGTCATTTCCAGTGGTACACTACCCTCTCACCTGTCTGCTCAGGCAGCTGAGCTGATAGCCCTTACGGAAGCTTGTAAATTGGCTGAAGGAAAACTGTCAATATTTACACTGACTCACGTTATGCATTTGGTGTCGCCCATGATTTTGGTTGTCTCTGGAGACAAAGGGGTTTTATGACATCAGCCGGAACACCCATTGCACACCACACTCTGGTTGCAGCACTCTTAAATGCAATCCTGTTACCTAAACAAATATCAGTAATAAAATGTGATGCTCATACTAACAAAACAGATCCCATTTCTACAGGAAATTCAGCAGCAGATGCCGCAGCAAAAGCAGCAGCCAGGACGGGACAAATGTTTAACCTAACTCTGCTTTCTTTTCACAGGAACTCAACCCACAGGCTGACCTGTCAACCATGCAGTCATTGGCAAGCATATCTGAAAAACTCTATGGAGAAAATCAGGTGCAACACTACAAAATGGGGTATGGCTTGGCCCAGATGATAAACCTTGCTTGCCTAAGGCTTATTTCCATTTGTATGCAAAATTAGCTCATGGTAAAGATCATGCTTGCAAGGGGGAGATGTGTGCATATGTCAACACTCACTGGTACACCAGCGGTTTTTCAACATATGCAGCTGAATACTGTAGAAAATGTTTAATCTGTGCCGCAAACAATCCCTCTGGTGCCATTAAAATGCCATTGCAAGGTCACCCCCCACCTGATGGGCCTTTTGAACATTGGATGATTGACTTCATTGAATTATCACCATGCCAAAACAAAAGATATTGCTTGACCATGGTTTGCATGTTTAGCAAGTGGGTAGAGGTTTTCCCTTCTTCCAAACAGGATGCATCCACAGTGGTAAAAGCCCTAATAAGAGACATCATTGTTCGCTGGGGTATTCCAAAAAAGATCAGTAGCGACAATGGTCCTGGGTTTGCCAACAAAGTGTTGAAGGATTTGTCAAATTATTTTGGGTTTGAATTCAAATATCATTGTTCTTATCACCCTCAGAGTGCAGGTGCAATAGAGCGACAAAATGGAATCCTCAAAGCAAAACTAACAAAATGCTGTGAAAAACAGGTTTGACATGGGTTGAAGCATTACCATTGGTACTGTTCTATATGCGCATTTAGAGCAAGAACAACACATGGGTTAAGTCCATTTGAAATCATATTTGGAAAACCTCCTAGTATAGGGCTTAATCCCATCAAACAAAGTCTGATGACTGGGCGTCATGAAGACATGATGCTGGATTACTGTGCAAAACTTTCTGCCTCTCTCTCAGTTCTTCGTCCCCAGGTGAAAGCAGCCCTGTCCACCCCCGCAGACACCACCCTGCATGATCTCAAACCAGGTGACTGGGTGCTCATCAAGGACCACCGGAGGAAACACTGGAGGCAGAGACGTTTCACAGGACCACATCAAGTACTGCTGACTTCTAGTACAGCAGTGAAAGTAGAGGGACGCGCCACGTGGGTCCACGCCAGCCACTGCAAGAAGATCCTCACACCTGAACCAGAAAAGGAACTACACCCAGGAGAACACCGACTAGACAAGGAAACAACCGCCGTGGAAGACGACCAGCAAGGTACAGACAGTCAAATTTGTCCCCTGAATTGTTCACCCCGGTGAGGGGGGAGAAGTGCAGATCGGGCTCAGCCCGCACTTCAAGCTCCAACAAACGTCAAGAAGGGTGAATACAGGAAGGTGACAAAGGCGACATCTGGTGCCCAACGATGGAAAATCCTACACAGCTGTACCCACTCAGAACAAAAGAGTGGAAGATCAAGTCCTGCATTTTCCTCCTCTTCACCGTGGCTGCAACAATCCTGTGGATGATCCATGAATGTTGGCAAAGTGAACTGATCACCCAGCAGCTCACTAACACATTCAGGATGACAAGAAGTGTGGCAGAGACTGCACGTTTACTTGACCCATACTCTTCCACACGGTCTCCGCATGGATGATGGAAAACCTGTGGATACAATACATCAACTACACTGTGAGGACCACATTCACCTCCTCGTGTCTTGTCTGCCAGGGATACAAGACCAAATTATCATTGGTGGGACTTCCTGAGGATCCATATTGTACAACGGACAATGTTAATAAAGTTTGTCTGGTTGATTGTATCATCACCGAGCCTCCAGACAGACGACCTGGGACACGAATGGCATTTTATTCCAAAATGCCCACCACATCGCAATGCAATATCCATTCCTCCTCTTCTCTCCACACTAAACCACATCAAGCCTGCATTGCAAGCTAAGTTTGTCTGCTTCAATCGGACCTATGGAAACGTGTCAGTAGGCATCACACCACTGAACTGTACAAAAACACATACTCTCTACCCACCACTTAAACCTGACATTCACAGAGCTCTGAAGTCGCCAAGGAAACTATTGAAGATGGAGTTTATGGCAGGCGCTACAAAAGAGATGCTTTTGATGCAGGAATAAATCCTATGCCAGATGTGTACTGGATGTGTGGCAAGCCAACTAGATCTCTCCCAGCTAACTGGACAGGAGTGTGTGCCCTGTCATGTTGGCCCAAGAGATACACATATCCCAGCAGGGGCCTCAGACATTGCATACTGGGCTACTACACCACATCATCGCATGAGACGAGCACTCCAGAAACCTCTAGGCTCATTTGACACCAAGTATACATTGATGACATCGAGTACCACGGGAATCCCAAATGAATACAAGGCTCGCAACCAGATTGCAGCAGGATTTGAGTCCTCCTTTGCTGGTGGTGCACAACCAACAAGAATGTTGATTGATCAACTCCTTGTATTACAACCAACAGAGATTCATCAATCAAACACATGATGCCGTTGGAGGTATAGCTGAGCAGTTGGCAGCAACATCGCAGATGTCATGGGAGAACAGAATGGCAACTGACATGTTGCTTGCAGACAAAGGAGGAGTCTGCACCATGTTTGGAGACTCGTGTTGCACCTACATCCCAAACAACACAGCTCCAGATGGATCTGTAACAAAGGCACTAGAGGGACTGAGGTCACTGAGAAGAACTAAAAGACATTCTGGTTATGATGACACCAGCCCCTGGGGCTGGTTTGATGTCATGTTTGGAAAATGGAAGGCCTTCATCTTGTCCCTTTCACAGGTGTCGTTATAGGCATCACTGCCCTAACCCTGTGTGGATGTTGCCTTATTCCGTGTGCACGTGGGCTAATAATGCGTGCAATTGATCATTCCATCTCACACCAAATGACTATACAAAGTATGCCTTTACTTAGAGACAGTGCTACCCTTGAGTCCTTCCACATCCCCAACTGGGAACCTCCATATAATGAAACTGATAGCATTGAGTTAAATTGATTTGGCCTAATCTGGGAACATAATGATGAAATGTTTTGAAAATCTTTGTGAATTAACATTTCTGATGAACTGTCCCTACTGTTGCTCAGCCTTATTAAATCCTGATCATGTAATTATCATAAAATGATAAAAGGGGGGATGTGTGAGGGAAATTTCAAAATTTAGGTAACACTGTTTCACTGTTTTCACACTTCTCACAGACCCACTATCAAACCTGCTTACACCAGTGTCTCCTCACCTTTTGCTCCCCAGCAAGACATCCTGTCTCTGGCCACACAAAGAAGTGATTAGGTAGATATCAACTATAAAACTACCTACACCTGAACATTTGCTTCCCAGAAGGGAGCCCACGGGAACCAGCACAAATCATCGATCTCAAGAACTTAAAAGACTATGAAGACAAAAGGACAAAGTAACATGAACTTGTTAATTAAGACTCCTGACCACATTGTATGAAGGTTGATTTGCATTGACTCATCCCTTTGTTCTTTGTGTGAACCCAGCTGTTGAGTTGTATGTATAAAAGGCTGAACAACCTACACATCTTGGTCAATCAGATTGACCCGCTCTAGAGTGTAGCTCTGTTCTGCTCTGCATGTTTCTCTATTGTGCTGATTAAATTCACCGTTAACATTCACTTGTAAGTTGCCTTTTTGCCTCCTAACTTGCCTTAAAGTTTTTGCCACGACAATCTCCAAAACATCTAACATGAGCTGTCCTCTGATGTACTCATTCCTGATCCTGTCCATCCCAAAGAGAACCTCAACATCTTAAGCTCTGCTACCTCCAGCTCTGCCTCCTGTCTTTTCTTCAGTGCCACTGTCTCTAAGCCAACAACATCGCTGGTCTCACCACCGCCTTGAACACCTTTCCTTTCATTCTGCTGATACTCTTTATCACACAACACACCTGACACTTTTCTCCACCTGTTCCTGTCGTGGCAAAACTGTAAGGCGTTAGGAGGGAAAGGCAACTGAATGATAACGTGAATTTAATCAGCAAATGGAGAAACATGCAGAGCAGAACAGAGCTACACTCTAGAGTGGCCAATCTGATTGACCAAGATGTGTAGGTTGTTCAGCCTTTATACATACAACTCAACAGCTGGGTTCACACAAGAACAAAGGGATGAGTCAATGCAAATCAACCTTCATACAATGTGGTCAGGAGTCTTAATTAACAAGTTCATGTTACTTTGTCCTTTTGTCTTCATAGTCTTTTAAGTTCTTGAGATCGATGATTTGTGCTGGTTCCCATGGTCTCTTCTGGGAAGCAAATGTTCAGTGTGTAGTAGTTTATAGTTGATATCTACCTAATCACTTCTTTGTGTGGCCAGAGACAGGATGTCTTGCTGGGGAGCAAAGGTGAGGAGGCACTGTGTAAGCAGGTTTGATAGTGGGTCTGTGAGAAGTGTGAAACAGTGAAAAAGTGTTACCTAAATTTTGAAATTTCCCTCACAGTTCCAACCTGCCTGCACTCGCCTCTTCACCTCTTTTCCACACTCTCCGTTGCTCTGAACCGTTGACCCTAAGTACTTAAAGTCCTGCACTTTCTTCACCTCTGCTCCTCTGTAACCTCACCGTTCCCTGGGTCCCTCTCATTGACACACATGTATTCTGTCTTGCTGCGTGCTAAGCTTCATTCCTCTGTTTTCCAGAGCAGACCTCCACCTCTCTAGATTTTCCTCCACCTGCTCCTGCTCTCACTACAAATCACAATGTCATCTGCAAACATCATAGTCCATGGAGATTCCTGTCTAACCTCATCTGTCAGCCTGTCCATCACCAGAGCAAACAAGAAGGGCTCAGAGCCGATCCTTGATGCAGACCCACCTCCACCTTGAACTCCTCTGTCACACCTACAGCACACCTCACCACGGTCTTACAGCTCTCATACATGTCCTGCACCACTTAACATACTTCTCTGCCACTCCAGACTTCCTCATACAATACCACAGCTCCTCTCTCGGCACCCTGTCATACCCTTTCTAAATCTACGAAGACACAATGCAACTCCTCTGACCTTCTCTGTACTTCTCCATCAGCATCCTCAAAGCAAATACTGCATCTGTTGTACTCTTTCTAGGCATGAAACCATGTTGCTGCTCACAAATGTTCACCTCTGCCCTTAGCTGAGCTTCCACTACTCTTTTCCACAACTTCATTGTGTGGCTCATCAGCTTTATTCCTCTGTAGTTGCCACAGCTCTGTACATCTCCCTTGTTCTTAAAAATTGGCACCAGTACACTTCTCCTCCAGTCCTCGGGCATCCTCTCACTCTCCAAGATCTTGTTAAACAAACTAGTCAGAAACTCTACTGCCACCTCTCCTAGACACTTCCATACCTCCACAGGTATGTCATCAGGACCAACTGCCTTTCCACTCTACATCCTCTTCAATGTCCTCCTCACTTCACTCTTACTAATCTTTGCTACTTCCTGCTCCACACCAGTCACCTCTTCTACTCTTCGTTCCCTTTCATTTTCCTCATTCATCAACTCTTCAAAGTACTCCTTCCATCTTCCCATCACACTACTGACACCTGTCAATACATTTCTATCCTTATCTTTAATCACCCTAACCTGCTGCACATCCTTCCCATCTCTATCTCTTTGTCTGGCCAACCTGTACAAATCCACCTCTCCTTGCTTAGTGTCCAACCTAGCACACAAGTCCTCATATGCTCATTGTTTGGCCTTTGCCACCTCTACCTTCACCTTCCGATGCATCTCCCTATACTCCTGTCTACTCTCTTCAGTCCTTTCAGTGTCCCACTTCTTCTTAGCTAACCTCTTTCCCTGTATACACTCCTGAACTTCCTCGTTCCACCACCAAGTCTCCTTGTCCACTTTCCTCTTTCCAGATGACACACCGAGCACCCTCTTACCTGTCTCCCTGATCAAATTAGCTGTAGTGGTCCAGTCATCTGGAAGCACCTCCAAACTACCCAGAGTCTGTCTCAGCTCCTCCCTGAAAACTACGCGAGATTCTTCCTTTTTCAACTTCCACCACTTCGTCCTCTGCTCTGCCTTAGTCCTCTTCATCTTCCTCACCACCAGCATCATTTTACACACCACCATCCTGTGTTGTCTGGCCACGCCTCCTACCAATACTTTACAGTCACTGATCTCTTTCAGATTACAACGTCTACACAAGATGTAGTCCACCTGAGTGTTTCTACCTCCGCTTATACG